>JAJJMC010010752.1:154242-209920 GCA_023531435.1 Papaver californicum | reverse complement strand
TACAAAATTTAAATACCAACAACATATAAAATTGAGATTAAATCGGACACAAAAATGTGTCTATCAATGGTTTGAAACAAGCACCTAAACAGTGGCATGAAAAATTTGTTCATGTAATGATTTCTAGTGGTTTTAAAATCAATGAATCTTACAAGTATGTTTATACTAAACTTGTGAATGATGCATGTGTGATTGTATGGTTGTATGTTGATGATATGCTTATACTTGGTACAAACATGAATGTAATTAATTCTACAAAGAACATGCTAAATGAGAAATTTGACATGAAAGACTTAGGCCCCGCTGATGTGATCTTAGGGATGAAGATTAGAAGAAATATTAATGGATATAGTCTTAGTCAATGTCATTATGTTGAATTTGTGCTTAAAAAATATAATCAGTTTGATTGTAAACCTGCTTGTACTCCGTATGATCCTTGTTGTAGACTCAAAAAGAATAAGGGTAATGGAGTTTCACAACTTGAATACTCACGTGTTATAGGAAGTCTGATGTATTTGATGAATTGTACGAGACCGGAAAATTGCTTATGTTATGAGTAAGTTGAGTAAGTATACCTGTAATCCGGGGCAGGAGCATTGGGATGCACTTATTAGAGTGCTAAGGTACTTGAAGTACACTTTGAACTTTTGTTTAAATTATGAGAGATACCCTGCAGTCCTTGAAGGATTTTGCGATGCAAACTGGATATCAGACTCAGAGAAGTCTAAGTCTACGAGTGGATATGTTTTCACTCTAGCATGTGGGTCTGTATCTTGGAAGAGTTCCAAACAGACATGTATAGCTCAATCCACTATGGAATCTGAGTTTATTACGTTAGATAAAGCAGGAGAGGAAGCCGCTTGGCTAAGATGTTTTTTAGAAGACATTCCTCTCGGGCATAGGCCTGTGCCAGCTATATCTATACATTGTGATAGTCAAGATGCAATAGCTAATGCTAAAAACAGCAAATATAAATGGAAGTCTATACACATTCTAAGGAGAATATCGGGAACCCTTTGACGAAAGTTTTGTCCAAGAAGATAGTTAGTAATGCATCGAGGGGGATGGAGCTTTAGCTTATTAAATAAACTCTCCATGAAGGATACTCAACCTTGCTGACTGGAGATCCCAAGATCAATATTTTGAATGAGACAACTAATTTTTGGTAGGTTAAAGGAAACACTATCAGAGAATTTCATTCTCTGTCCCTTCCCTATGGTGTACACGTGATAGTGTGACTGCATGTGAAGGATGACCTTTTATTAAGTCTTAATAAGTTTTATAGTTTCAATTTAAGATTGAAGTGGGGTGTAGCAGTAAACACTCTTGATGGAACTCACATATCTGAATGTGGAAGTGGGCCGATTCTTATGAGAATTGAGCTGATTCCCAACAGCATTCTGATAAACGGGATACGTCCAAGGCCAAAATGGCCAACGGTACGAACTTGACATCACCTAGAGTGATATCACGCGTGGAATTTATTGATGAACTACAGCAAACGATGGCAGTTCAAGACATCGCGTTCATTGTCTATCAAGTAGTTCCAGTAATTTCTCACTAAGCAAAGGTTCAAGACCTTATGGACACCTATTGCCTATAGTGGTATTTCTCGCTTTCTGATTTCTGATTTTCATCGGTTTTTCATTCATGTGGGGGATTGTTGGAGAAAACGGGCTTGTTTTATTTTTTGGGCTTGGATTAATTGAAACTTAGGACCAAGAAGTCACTAAGGAAACTAGCACATTTTCACTATTTGTGAATGAACCTTTAGTCCCAAATAGGAGAAACTAAAGATGTTACCTCTCCATATTACTTAGAAATTTGCAATTAAAGGAGGCCCCTTAGAGGTTTACACACTTTTGTGTATGGGAGACGACTAAGGCTATGGGCTAGTTGGTGCAAGAAAACATTTCACACACGCACGGTGCTTCGCATTGAAGCACGCATGTCGCCACAGTCCGTCCGGTCGGGCTCGGGCTCGGGCTCGGGTTTGGGTGTGAGTGTGGATCAACCAAGACTTATCTTTTTGGACAAAATATTTTTGGATTATTTCCTTAAAGAATTTAAAACTAAATTAAATTTTGTTTTTAATGTGGGGTGGGGGGGAGGGGGCGCCTAACCCGGTGGAATTTGAATTGATTTAAAGGTTAAATGAATTTACCCGTTTTAATTCCTTTTTAAATTTATTTCCGTGCTCCATGCACGGAATTGATTAACATTCAATTGCCATTACATACTCTCTTCTCTCTGCCTATAAAAGAAAAACGATTTCTTCATTTCAACTTACACCAGAAGCAGCTATTATCATGCCTTATTTTCCCCTTTTTCTGCTTTGTTTTGCGCACTGCTTGTTTACTTCCCTTCTGTATTCTAAATTGTTGTTGAGTTTGTTTGAGTGGGTGACTAGTATTGTGCTTATACTAGTCATAACGGACAGTTCTATCCTGGACACATCTCCGCTGTAGAAGTTTAGTATCTCTTATTCTTGAGAAATACCTGCGAACTATTGTATTAAGAACAATTTTCTGAGCAGATGGCTCTGTCCTTCGTGTCTATATCAATTCAGAAATTTTATTAACGTTAATATCTTTTTTTATTTTAATATTTTTATTGTTCCAGCTCCAACAAACTTATCGTACTAATATTGCTTATTTTAGTTTATTTTATTTTATTGATATTGCAAATGACATTAATGTCGTAGATCTATTACATAATAAAACTCCTAGATCTATGAAGAATAAAGGTCAAACACAAGAATACTCTCGACCATCTCCAAGTGAGAGGCGATTGTGGGCTAAGCGGTGGTTCCTTTATTTTGACCTTTCCTTACTGGAGCAGCTACGCATTGCTCGTCGTAGTAAACAAGTCAAATAGTGAAAGCGTAGTGATTACTAGTTACCAAACAGTGCAAGTAATTAAGTAATGGATAATTATCACAACTCAGCAGTAGATGATGACGATTGTTGTAGTTCGTACTTGCATGGTGCAGCCTGATCAGGTACGGATGATATCTGAATATTGATATCCACGTCACAAGTTCCACTGCAAGGGCATGGTGGTGGTGGAGGGGGTGGAGGATTTGGTTTACAACAACAAGGGCATACTAAAAATTGATCGATAAGAATCGTCGTACCCAGTTGGAAATTCTGGAAACAGACTTCCCTAGCCACTGTAGCTCCTATTGCATCACATTTAGTTTTACAACCATTTACACAAAGGCTGCAATCAATCACTGATTTTTCTAGTGTAAAATACTTATTTGTTTCTTCAGTTGGACATTGATTCCAAGCTATGGGTTTGGGTGGTGGAGTCGAGGATGGTATTCCACAACAACACTTGCATACGGCCTGTTCCGAACCCCAAAAGTTGCATTCTAACTGAGATACTTGTCTGCCTTGTGATTGACATTGCGTTATGCACTGGTCTTGACAACCATAGCAATAGATTTTAGGATCAGAAACCGAACTACTCTCTGTTTGAGTTTCCCCGGGGGCACAAGTAATGGCGCCCGCAGCTGATGGCAATACCTCTACATGTACAACTCAATGATCAATATGGACGGATTGAAAAATCAAATCAAAAGTAAGTAATAATCATTTAATTAAGAAGATCGAAGAAGAAGAAAATATTACTAGTAATTAATCCAAACAAAGCTGGTACAATATGAGAGTATAAATCAAAGGAAACAAATCAAGTAGATGAAAAAACTAATTTATGAATAGAAAGTAGCCATTCATACCAAGAATCGCAAAGATGAAAAGAAGTAGAAGTAAGGCGCTGGAGATAGCAGTTCTAGTTGTTGCCATAGTTTATTAATTACTTCTTCACACTTCGGTTGGGTTTTCGTTTCTTTTTGTAGCAAAACTAGATCTTACTTAGGAGTTAATTTACGGTAGATCTAGTTCCAAAAAGATAAATATATATATATCACCTGAACAATGAATAGAGTATTCGTTTTTCAATATTTCTTGGAAAGATGTATAAGATCCTGCATTAATATCTTCATTAATTAAAGAGATGTGAAGATTTCAACTCAAAATTTTGTACCTGTCAGACAACCTAAACTCAGATTACCTTGAAAGATGCAAAACAAGCTGAATGCGTGGGATTAGCATCGCGCATGTGTGTATGCAGGGCATCTTGAACGACGAACCAACCGATCCCCTAAGCTCTATACCACGTGGTAAAATGAGAGACTTCAAAGGAACAAAACAAAAATAAGTATTTTTATTTACGGTAGATCTAGTTCCAGAAAGAGGCACATGCATTTATAACTTCTTATGAATATATACCACGTGGTGTCTGGCATCTTGAACAACGAACCAACCGATCCCCTAAGTTCTATGTCTAACGTTACGATATGAATGACACTTTAAGGAACCAAGAAAAATAAGTATTTTTATCTATCTTATCTTTTAAAATGAATAAGGGGATGAACAATCAAAAAAATTAATTTTGACTTTGGTAGAGATCTTAGCCATCGGATGGGCTAACTAAAAGACCAGGGCCGTAGAATCTATTCCAAAAAAAAATCGGACTTCAGTATATTTCCGTGTGAACATTAAATCTGAACCACGGAAATTTATCAACGCTTTTCTGGTTACTAATCTGTGGCAAAAATACCGTCGCAAAATTTAGCAACTCAAGTATGAGTGGCTAATTTGTTCCTTGCCAATGCATAGACACCCGTCACATATGATTCCACTTAGAATAGGAACATATATTTTCGTTGCAAACAAAATGTCGCAAAACAACCGTTGTTGTAAACTTATAGAACACAAATATCAGTCCCAAAAATATGACAAAAAATCTACGCCTACCAATCCTTGGGGTGGGGAATATCGTCGCACGAAGCGCCTGCACGCCCCTTGACTTTGGGAGATTTTCAATTATTTAAAAGGAGCAAGGGAGTGAAATTTTCAATTTTGACTTTGGGCCCGGACCGTCGGATAGGAGGACCAAAGAATCAAGGTCGCTGGATAGATTTCAAGAAAAATTTAGCCGTCGGATGGACTTACGTGTGGACAGTAAATTCTTGTCGTCGGAATTTAGCAATGCTTATATCTGTTGCTATTTGTGGCGAAAACGGCCGTCACAAAACTTGGCGACAGCATACCATCCTTATCTCTTCCAAGCACTGATACCTGTCTCTACAATTCCATGTAGATTAGTAACTTATATTTGCGTTGCAAAACGCCTGTTACAAAAGAACCGTTGCTGAAATATTTGGAACAGTAATATCTGTTCCACAATTGTGGCGAAAAAGATATTCCCCCAAAAATCCTAAGGGGTTGGGGGTTGAGGAATTAATAGTGCAAGCAGGTGAAAATTTTGACAATGGAAGATCCTTTCCGTCGGATGCGCTTGCTTGAACAGGGCGGGCTAAATATTTTCCAATCTTTTCTATGATGAACTTAATCCATGTGAGGATGCATACCTTCAAGGTATCATATAGCAAATTACCAGAGACGAATGGCTTGATTCAACTGAATTTGGTATAGGTAGTCCCTAGTTTTTGCGATCGAAGTACTTTAAGTAAGATTTTGTGTAAGTAACTAGAATGAAATTGCAAGTGTTAATAAGATTGAACTAAATTTATTTATTCATAATTCATTAAATATCGATACATAATTTCTATTTAAACATATGTAGGAAAATTTTGCAAGGATCCTAAAACTTGATGGCGTGTGCCCAATGTAAAACAACATTTTTTTTACTTTTTTACAACAAAAAGTAAGAATTGGCTAGCTGTGCAGATTTCGACCAGATCTGAGCAGTGCAGGATGGCTGCTTAGGTTTCACTGTATTGCTTCTGTGAGTAATACTGAACCAAAAGCAGAAGCTGACAACGGCGGGGTACTGGTGCCCTTGCAACAACACTTACAAAATAATGCAGAAGGATCTTCTTCTTTCAAGCATGATTGATTCAACACAGGAGTTCCTGATCGCGAACATATACTAGCACAATCAGCTTCACAAAGGTTGCAATCAGTTTCATCGGGCATGTAGTTATCTGAATAAGAGTCTCCATCTTCGCATATGAACACAGCTGGTGGAGGTGGGGGTGGAGGTGGAGGTGGGGGTGATGGAGATGGGGATGGAGGAGGAGGTGAGGGTGGTGGTGGTGATGGAGATGGGGATGGAGGTGGTGAGGGTGGGGATGGACATGGACATGAGGGTGCTTGACAACAACAACCGTCATACGTTATTTCTATATTTATATTTACTGTCTGCTTGTTTGTGCAAGCATTTTCAGTAGTGCCAGTTCCGGAACATTGACTTAGATCAGGTGATCCGTAGTGGTGATCATAAACTTCCACTGGCCTGTGTTGCGCCACTGCCATCTCTACACAACAACAAAAACATAAACAAATTAAACTTCATTGTACGTTATACTTACTTTGTAGCTAGCTGGAACAAGCTATATATTCCGATCTGAAACAAATGACAAATAACCTGACAGGGTAGAAAAACTAAAGAGAAAAAATAAATCAAGCAATTAGTTTGGTTGGAAAAGATCTCTGTTAATCATGGATTGTTAGTCGTTTACCTGAAAAGGAAAACGTGGCAACTATTGCAATGAGAAACAAATCAATGGAAGAAATCCTAGAAGACATCCTTGATGATTATGATCGAACTAGGAAATTGTTGTTGCCTAACTTTAGGTGGACTTATGTGTATCAAGTGAAGATTGATTTATAGTACATATATATAATCGACACAGTAAGTAATCACTTTGTAATAAACTCATTGAATTTTCATGATCAAAAATGATTTTACTCTCATACAAAAAAATTATAAAAAAATAAAAAGGAGTATAGGTGTAAAAGCAAAAGTAGAAAATTTAGTTACTGAGAACAGAAAAAATGTAAGGATAGAAGAAGAACAATACAACTTACGTAGCAACACCGAAAATCCTACTATTGCAAACAGAAAAAACCCAACGGATGCAGAATTTCTTTGAGTTAACTCCATCACTAAACTGAATAACTACTACTGTGTTTCTCTCTCTTTTTATTTTTCCTTTGAAGATTAGTTTATGTGATTGAAAGCTAATGTATATCTGTCGTTAAATGTAGATCCAAATTACATTTTTAAATTCCATTTCAGAATATAGAAAAATATATGCATATAGTACTGTTCAATATTAACTGTTTCCAGAAGATAAGGAAATTCATTTATTTATTAGACGTGCGAGTAACATGAGAACATAAAATAAATGAAAAACTAGATAATCAGAATATATATTAGCATGTAGTACTCGTCACTGGGCCTACAAATGCATCGCAATGTAATCAAAAGGACACATGTTACCGGTACCAATTATCAGTAGTACTAGATAATCTTCAGTCAGGAACCATCCTTCACTAGGATTTAATAATGATGATGTAATAATATAAAAAAAAAAAAAAAGAATCCCGAGTCCCAAAGTCTCTTGATTAGAGTAAGAAAGTGACCCAACTAACGCCATAGAATGCGGGCCTTCTTAAATGAGAATTTTAAATTCCAAATTTTGGATCTATCATCCTTTTCTTTTTAAGAAATTAATAACAAAATTCAAATGGTAACTAGGGATGATGGCAATGTGGGCGGTTATGCCAATCCCAGTCACTGCCCGTGGTAAGATAGGAGGTTAAGTCCATTAAAGAAAATAGTATTAAGGATGGGCCTTTTAATTGATAGATTTATTAAATTTGGACCACAGGCTTCCCCTATTTTGAAAGTAGAACCATAGTCTAGTGTTTGTAAAACTGCAGAGTGGGTTCAATAGGTTGCAGATCTGAACAAACATCTAAAATCCTAAACTCCATGGATAATTGGCTAACTCGAGGAGAAATTTATGACTAGACATAGATGGATGTATTATTGTGATTAGACATGCTCACTCAACTGCTCGGAAACACCAGTGAGGATAGCTCAAGATTAGCCAGCGATAACAGAGCTGCTATCAACTACTATAGGAGCTTCGACCTGCATTTTAAGAAAATTAGACTCTAAAGCCATCAATGCTCCTGTCAATTTGTGCAACTACTGCAAAAGAAGTTTTGACCTTAACATATAGATGCTCCTGTCACATTATGCATCACATCATCTAGGATCCTAATTTTCAAACAACATACTGTTTTTTTGCTTGCATTTTGAGAACAAAACCTACTAGAATTTGCACGTAAAGAGAAAATAAGGTTCAGATCTTTCTGAATTCCAATTGTAATACTTACAGAAACCCTCGTTGGGTCCAGAACAATAGATGCAGTTTCTGATACACCAGAACAAACTGACTGCAACAAGAGCATCTAAACAGTGAATAGGTTTGCAATATAGTTAAAATATAAATTTTAAACAGTTAACAGGGTTCTTATCATAGTCCTATTCTGCTTTGCCTATAAAAAAGTGAGGAAATATGTTAAGCATAACTGAAGACGATGCACCCAAAGGCTTAAACATTGAATAAACCTGATAACGTTTGATGGTGTCTGTCCAATTGCATATTTAAAATGTAGCCAGGGTTTCTAAGAGGATATTAAAATCTTACCAATGTGCCCAGTTTTTGGCTTCCAAAATCTTCTGTTGAAACAATTTGTGGTTTTCATGCTTCTCCAATCCTGGTATTAGCCCTGTAAAACGCAGAAAACTCTTGTATCTCCTAAATAAAAGATATAACCCACCAAAGCAAATATAAACTTATTAGCATAATAGTAGGGAGAACTTTTGGCATCCAAAAATCAAAGTAAAATAAAATGAAGATAGCAAAAAAAAAAAAAAGAGTGTCATAAGAGAGAGAAAATCAGAATGGAGACAGTGATTTATCTTTAATTTTTTCAAAATAAATTTACAAAACTATGTCCCCAAGAAAATTGTGCTGATTACAGTTCCAGCAAGAGCAACAAGTGCAAATTAGTACTACAGTTTATATAAATACATACCTGTACTAGCAGAAAATATCAGGATTTGCTATTTTAGTTAGTTTTTGTATCAGCTTGGTCCGCGACGTACTCTTCTGAATCAGTCTCACTATCGAAGTTTATGTCTTGGTCCTCGTCTAGTTCTAAGGATTGAGCATCTGGTTTTAATAGATCTTTCAAATTATCTAGAATGTATGACTCGGTCAGTTTCCAAAATCCAAATGAGTTGCTCCCAAAGAAACCAATCCAAGAAACTCTTCCTTTCTTCTTAACCCTGCAATCCAGAGACATTGCTCTCAATGACTTGACAATCCTCTCTACATCTTCTCGATTTCCACCCTTTAATTTCAGCAATATATCCCCCGAGGATGTTCTATGGCCGCCATACATGTACCAATATGCTAGTACACGCGGTGACAACCAACGATGGACCAGTTTTGGGATAGTAGGTCTTCCCTTTGGCCAGAACTGGTCTGCATAAAAACCAAAGTAAGTGTGTGCAATAGTGGAGAATTTAGAGGCTACCTCTTCGCTCTCCTCATCAGCCACCCTTGGATTATTTACCCATTCATGGTATTCGTCGTGGATATGTCTCTTCAGTGCACTATGAACACTAGAATCCTGATTAAACTTAAACTGGATGGCATGGACCTTCCTTTCTTCATCTGATTCTATCTGCAAACCACCTAATAATAAACCAATCAAGATCTCTCTCTGTTCTTTGGTGAGATTCAGCCTTGTAGGCTTCTTAATCACCCTTTTGCGCAAGCTCAGAATAGGCACTAGCTTTTCCATTAGTAGCAGCTCAATGTCAAATTTCTTCTGGCACATCAGATCATATACTTTTTCTGCTTCATCATTTTCTCCACATAACAGATACACGCCTAAAATAGTGTTGCATGCTCGGGAGTTGACGCCAATCACCCCATCACATTGCATACGGTTGAAGATCTCCGAAGCCTTGACATAATTACCAACTTTGACTACAGATTCGAGATATATATTATAAATTGTTCTATTTGGAATGCATTTTTCAAGACAGCGGAAGAAGGCTGCTTCCAGTTCTCCGTGCATGCTCAATCTAGAATACATCCTCATTAGATTAATAAAAGCGGGCACAAGAGGCTTTAGACCACTCGTTATAAACTCATCCACAAGAGTTTCCACAATATTAATCTCCTCAGTTTTAGACATCACCTCTATGATTTTGTTATATGCCACAAAACTGGTGAAACCCACATGGTCTTGCATCGTCCTGAATATGTCCAATGATTTCATAGGTTCTCCGACCCTAGAATAAACTTCCATTCGATAAACAAAAGCTTGATAAGGAAGAGTAGTATCAGACCCAAGGAGTTTAAGCCATGTTCTTTCTGTCTCTTCCACATCCCCTTTCTTCGAGTAAGCCCTTAATAAGGATACAAGCACATCTGTCCCCTCTTCAAATCCAAGTCGCTGCATCTCTTCTCTCAATTCTGTAATCCTTTCTCTATCAATTTCGTCTTGGTAGCTATGCAACCAAATCAAACCTGCACAAATATCTTTCTGTATCTCAAGTTCAGATGTTTTTATGTTATGGAAAATGAACTCCGCTTGCTGGAGAAATTGTTTTGAGGCGCCTCCTGTTTTACCAATAAGAGCTCTGAATAGAGAATTGTGTAAGCTAAGACGAGGTTGGTATCCCCCAAACTGAATCATACGGTTGTAAATCCCACAGGCTTCTTCTAAACAACCTTCCTCTGACGAGCTTAGATAAGCAACTGTAAGAATATGAAATGTCGACTCACTAGGCACTCGACCTTTATTGATTATATCGTCAAATATCTCACGACATCTAGAGAATTTCCGCTCCTTCCCCGTGTAATCTGCTAGCCTGGTTGCCAGTGCGAAATCAAATTGAAACCACCGTTGTCGAATCATCCATTTATACACCTGAAATTCAAAATATCTCATTTCCCAATATTCAAAGATGTAATAAAACCAAACAAAGAGATCTAAATGTTGAACCTTGCAAATTATAACAAAATAACCACAAAATCAAGGTTCATCGGCTTCCACATGGGTAACGTACACCAAATCCTGCACCCTAGCAAGTTTCAGACAAACTATACCAATACTATGAAAAAAAATTATACTGATAAGCCATCTACATGGATAGTGTGCACCAAATCCACGTCCACCGCGTGCAAGGTTCATAAAGATTATACCAGCAATATATCAAAAAAACAACAATTTCTGCCTATACATTTCACAATTTGCCAAATTCAGTTTACAGATGCATAAATTTCACAAAACAAAAGAAAATTTCGAAGTGATTTTATAATCAACAATTTCTCCTTATGCATTTCATTTCACAATTTGTCATATTCAGTCTATGGATTCATAAATTTCACAAAACAAATGGAAGTTTGAGGTTTAATTGAATGGTAATTACCCGATAAGCGGTTTCATTGTCGCGAGTACGCATAGAATGAACAGCAATGTAAGTAAGATCTTCTTGATTAATCCATTTTCTTTGTGCATTGAGAAGTCTAAGTGCAGTAGGTGGTTTATGAGACGGTAATTCTTTACATAACCAAGCAATTTTAGTTCTCCTCCATTGTTCAGGTAATTCTTCTAATTCTTTCACTTCAATTACTGGTGATGATGGTAAATTCTTCACTAAGATTCCATCATCACCAGAATCAAAATTACTCAAATCCAAATTCTCTTCTTCTTCTTCTTCTGTTATCTGTTCGATTGAAGTAGAAGAAGAAGAAGATGATGAATGTGAAGGGATTTGATTGGTTGAACGAAAACCAGAGGGTTTAGGGTTTAAGAGTTTGAAGGAGTGATGATGGAGAGGACGGTGAGAGTGATAAGCAAAGATATTATTATTACATGGGAGTGGTGGAGATTTTAAGATGAGATTCATTATTAACGGTTGATTGTGGTGGTGCTGCTGGTGGTTGTGATGGTGGTGGTGGTGAAATGAGAAAGAGGTAGTAGCAGAAGAAAGCATTTCGTTAGTAGAAAAGTTTGAAAGAGTACTCCTACTTTCCTTATCTATAAAAACGGCACAATGCCCAAAACTAATATCGGATTTTTACAATTTCCAGTTTTTATATTCCAGCATTATTCCTACTAAAAAAACGCTTGGGGGCAAAAATAGCGTACACCCAAGAAGACTAGTTAGCAGTTCTAGGAAATATTCGCCAATTATACACGATTCATTTCTGTATACGTATCATTCGTGTATGTATGAAAATCCGACTTAGTTATAGTGAATTTTCATCCTAAAATGAATTATACGTGTATTTACGAATTAACGAACTGTATATTTTGTATAATATTTCATCATATCTTATTTTCTATCATATTTTAATTTCCTATCATCTAATTTTCTTTTGAAAATATGGATACGAAAGGATTTTGAACCCGTGGTTTTGGATATGCCAATGTAAGTCATTAAAATCATTAAATCTTAGTAAAAATAACATACTTTAGAAGTTAATGTACACCGAAATTATTTTGTCGAATTCATATCTCTAAAACGAATAATACAGATATGTATGCCGTTCTGGGTTATTGTCGTATCACGAACCGTTGACCGGATTTTTTATCAATTTTGATTTCTATGAATCCTTATAATACTCGTACGTTTACGAATTCGAATTACTAACTAGATGCCGAATTTAAGTCATAAAAAAACTTAAAACCCTAATTACTGAAAATTGAGATATAATTAGTTAATGGTTTATCTTATCGCGAACCCAACCAACGACAATGTGGAGTTGTGTATCAACATTCAAACGACGAAGAACTTGTAATATTCTTGAGAATATTTGATTCTCTTTATCTGTCAAATCGATTTTATCTTCAGTCCAACAGAAGAAGATAATAATAAAGATGAAGATGGTGATGGTGATGATGATGTCGTTAGTATGTAATTACAGATTTCGGTAAAGATCTAATTAACACTTTAATTTGAGTAATAGTTAGGGTTACATTTTTTTTCCATAGAAATGCTGGAGAGATCAGAGAGAAAAGAGAAATGAATCTGAGAAGTGAGAAATGACGTTTGCTCTTTACTATCCAGTGGATTCACATATGTCCGTGGATAATATAAGCCTAGTAATGACTCGATTACATTATATGACTTTTGATAACTTTAGCCCATCAAAAGTGAATTGACATATCTTCCCTATCAAATTTGTCTAAGGACCCCTGTCAAATTTATCATGTTTTGACGTAGTGAAACGAATTATACGCGTATTTATGAATTAACAAACTATACATCACATATAATACTTCATCATTTTGTCACCACATCACCATTTTCTATCATATTTTAATCATCCATCATCTAATTTATTTTAGAAAATATGAATACGAAAGGATTTTGAGCCTATGGTTATGGATATGCCAATGTCGTATATTAAAATCATTATGCCATAGTAAAAATAACATATTTTAGAAGTTAATGTATGCCTAATTTATCTTGCCGAATTCATATCTCTAAAACCAATTATACACGTACGTATGTCGTTCCGAATTCTTTTCAAATCACAAACCGGTGACCGTATTTTTGACATAATTTGATTTTTACGAATTCGTATAGTATTCGTACGTTTTCCGAATTGCTAACTAGGTGCCAAGTGGAGACTCAATCCGCTGACAACTGACCTTATGAGCAAAGCCAGTGGAAATTCTCAAATATGCACATTCAATAGTCCACATGGATTGGCCAATTCAGTTTTTCACGGTGAGAAAATAGTTTCTCGGATATGATTGAACCGATCGGTCAGCTAAACTCAATTTGGATGATCGTCCCAAGTTGAGTTAGAGCTTCGGTTCCACTTAAGTTGTACATCGGTTCAACCTTAGCCAATCGACCAAGGTTTGTTCGACAATGATTACATTTTTAACCGTTCATCAACGGTTATATAATTTTATAATTTTATAATTTTCATAGGTGGATGTTCTATATTACTCAAAGCTTTGATGGAAGGTATTTATAATGTAAAAATACCAATAAAACTAGTTTCGTTTGATAACCTAACATCCCCAAACATAGAATTTATGGGGGGAAATTTAGAGAAGAAAAAAGAAATATTTTTTTTTTGATGAACAATCAGACCATATTTCATTCCATCCAAAAAGTTGATTACATGATTGTTTACAAGAAAAAGAACATCCAAATACAAGAAAATAAAAACCCAAATACAAATAAAGATACCAATTACATGTAAGTCGCGAAGAGAAAGAGCAAAATACCGTAAAGGAATCCAATATTTGTATGAGAAAAAATGGTATAATCCGAAATCGATTCCGACCATTTTGAATGTTTGTCTTCTTTAATAAGAGATGATCCAAAAAGAACGAGTGTTTATCCCTTAATCTTGTATATATGAACGAAAATCCTGGATGCCCTAAATCCCTTTTGTTGAAGATGAACTTAAAGCGATGCCATGTTGAATCGTCAATGTTCACGAATCTCGAATAACAAGCCATGAAACAACCAACAAAGATTGAACAAATCACCATTAAAATAAAGAAATAACCGTTCATCAGGTGAAGAAAGAATCGCCTAAAAAGCGAAGATAAAATCACCAAAATGGTGAAAAAATGTGTCAAAAGACACCAAAAATAAAAAAAACATCTTATTCAATTAGAATCTACTAAAACTAAAGAAAAACAATAATCATTGTTCCTGGTCCAAAATAATAGTGACGGCTATTAGGGTTTCAAGAGAGACTTTTTGAGAGAAAAAAAAAAAGAGAGAGACAAACGTTGGGCACCAAAAAAAAAAACATTGTTAATAAATACATTTGTGAACTTACCAATATTATCGGCCGAAACGGCGGCCTAATACGACCGATACGGTCACGGTTAAAAAGCACCGACATGTCAAGATCCAAAGTCGAATAGGTTCCTGTTCCTGGTCAGAAACAGATATGCTCGCGTCGGGCGGTCCAACAACTACTTATTTTCTTGGTTCTTAACTATGAGGTCTCGAATATACTGCCAAAGGCCCTAGCTTTTTATTTCGAGACTCTCCCTTTTATTGAAATTTTTGTCAACAGTCTCATTTCTTCGTGAACGTTGTGGAACAGCTGCAGAAGCATTCTGACTGATCGAGACGGAGGAGACATACAGAGATGGACAAGACCACTCTCACTAAGGGGCTCTCCTCCCAGACAGAGTAATCAAAGGCTACAAAGGGTTTCCCGAGGAGCATGATGTATGAGTCTTGGCCAAAGATCCCAGAGGAGAAGGCAAAATCAGTCCAATGTGAGGAACCAAGAACACCAGAATCAATGGCAATATAATCGCAATATTCATGTACCGCCGATATTTTGTGTATCGTGTAGGTTAACGGGTGATACACGATAAATTCATTAATATTATAGGCCGATATGACCTATATTAACTACGTTGGTCACAACTAATATATCAGAATGCAAGTGCAAATAACAGGAACATGATGCAATCCGAGAAAGTAAAAGTGCATAAGTAAATGGACACGTAGTTTTACGTGGTTCGGCTATGCCTACTCCACGGGAGGTATTGAGATGTGTTCTACTATAATCTAAAAATGTTACAATATAGAATCAGAACCCAAATAACTCTGATAAAGAAAGATAAATCTTACAAAAAGTCTTAAAGTTCTAACTGGTTAATGCTCTCTCTTTTTCATTGCTATTTTCTAGTTCTATCTCTCTCTCTACCTGTAACACCCGCAATTTTTGCATGGCGCTTACTCATGGACGCGTCATGGCCTGGATTGAAGCTTCATCCTAAGCTTATAAAGCTTACCCAAATATGCATTGAGGTGTGGATGCCTTGACATTGAATTATAGTGTTAAGGCCCTATTATGCGTGATGCGTATTCGAGGAAGCATCATAGTGCTAAGGCACTATTATGCCGTGATGCATGACCCAATGCATCACCGAGCCGAAGTTGCATAAGTTGGAGCATGATAGTGCTAAGGCACTATTATGCCGTGATGCATGACCCAATGCATCACCGAGCCGAAGTTGCATAAGTTGGAGCATCATAGTGCTAAGGCACTATTATGCCGTGGTGCATGACCGAATGCATCACCGAGCCGAAGTTGCATAAGTTGGAGCATCATAGTGCTAAGGCACTATTATGCCGTGATGCATGACCCAATGCATCACCGATCCGAAGTTGCATAAGTTGGAACATCATAGTGCTAAGGCATTATTATGCCGTGATGCATGACCCAATGCATCACGAGCCGAAGTTGCATAATTTGGAGCATGATAGTGCTAAGGCACTATTATGCCGTGATGCATGACCCAATTCATCACCGAGTTGAAGTTGCATAAGTGAGAGCATCATAGTGCTAAGGCACCATTATGTCGTGATGCATGATCCAATGTAATGTCGTTATTCGATAAATGCATCATAGTGCTAAGGCACTATTATGCCGTGATGCATTATCCAATGCATCACCGAGCCAAGAATGCTCGTCTTTGGAAAGAAATCTCCATTGTCGGCCTTGCAGTCGATGGATGACCCTTACCTTTCAAATATTTGTTTGTAGAAATACGAATACAACATATATAGGGAGGGAGCTTTGCTTGAATGTGCATGAGCGGTAATGCACATATGAATGCGATGTAGCCTATACGATGGAGCATACCTGATGCTCATCAGCGTGTTTAACTTTAGCTTACCCGAGAATACTTTGCTTGGCTTGGCAAGAAATCTTCATTTGCGGCCTTGCAGTCGATGGATGACCCCTACTTTTCTAATATTTGTTTGTAGAAATAAAAATACAATATATATAGGGAGGGAGCTTTGTTGGAATGTGCATGAGAGGTAATGCACATATAGATATGCGAAGTGGTCTATACGTTGGAGCATACTTGATGCATAAGCATCAATATGCTTGTAGCTTAACCGATGAAGCTTGAATGTGCATGAGGAGTAATGCACATGTAGATATGCGAAGTAGCCTATACGTTTGAGCATACTTGATGCATAAGCATCAATATGCTGGTAGCTTAGTCGATGGAGCTTGAATTATGCGAAAGCATCTTTCGATCGTGTTACGTACTTGATAATGCATATTTGCATAATAAATATCTATAGTTATGCACAAGCTAGTGCATACCTTGCAAAGGCCTTTGGCCTAACGGACTAGGCTTTGCTTGGCCTTTGGCCTTGCGATGAAGTTGCAATCAAAGATGGCTTTTCCTTAATAGGCTTAAGTTGCCTGTCCCTTTCGAATTGACCATTTGATGAACTACGGTCATGCTTGATCCCATCAAGGTACGGGTTGGGTACGTAGGCATCCGCAATGCAATGCATTGAGGTGCAGCACCTTGTCGCTCATATCATCTAATTTGGGAGATGATTGGGACATTATGGTAACGCATATCATCTGGCTCGGCAATGCTAAGCAAGAGATGATTGTTGCCACACTTGATGAGGTAGTTGCAATTCCATTTGATGGATTGTTCATAATTACTTGGAACCGTCGCGGCATGGAATGGCATGTGCCTGGATGTTGCACTCTTGGCAAGAACAAGATAAGTGCAGGCTCCAGCGCATGGTCAAAGCAAAACTGATGAAGCAAAAGCTTAGGCTTGAAATATCCTAGGTGTTGGTCCAAGGCATGAGTTAGGCCTGGACAGTAAAGCGAAATTATGTGATGCTTGCCAAACCCATTAGCTTGTATAGCCTTAAACCCTTGGTATAATGAGGGTAAGTTGGAATGGTATGCTAGTCAAAGGCATTCACCATGGGCAATAATGGCCTTGCACCCTTTGTAGGTCAAAGGTGTGTTGGAACGATGTGGAGACTACGGTTTGAGTACCATGCTTGCAAATCATGTTTGGAAAGGCAAATATGCCTGAATGGTATAAACGTAGCTTGAATGATGTGGGAACTACGTTTCGAGTATAATGCTTACAAGGTAGGCTTGGAAAGCAAAAATTTACTTGCACTTTCCAGCGAGAAGTTAGGCTTTAAGGTCCGGTGACTCTCTTTAAAATCACGCATCAGGGAGTCCTGGCCTGCCCAGCGCAACGCGCCGGAGGCGGAAATCATCCGGTCCGTGACACTACCTCTTCTTATTTTTCCGACCCTTATCCATTGATGGAGTTGGGTATTTATTGAGCTAACATGCATGACCCATCTCTCTTTAGTTGTATCACACTTTTATTAGACGTCTAGCACTTTGAGTAGTTGTTTAATACTTTATCTGCATGAGGATGGTGTGGACAAGTCTTTCATTGGTCTGGTGCGGGTTCAGAGTGATCAAGGATGTGGGTCCACCTCCTCATCGACCTATCTGGATCCTCCATGTACGTTGTACTGCTTCTCTGGTGCGGGTAAGGAAAATGTTGCATGTCCACCTATGTCCGTTTCATCCAATACTCAACATGTGTATATTTTCTTTCGCATTTAATGTTGTTAGTCGAACTTTATCCCATGCTTAGACGGTTGTTTCCTTTGTCCGGTTACATCAACTTTAGAAAGGCTATCTCCGGACGTTGATTTTTAGTCATTACATCTATTCATTGATCTTAGATCTGCCTCGAGATGGTATAAAGTGCTTTTGACTTTGATTTATTGTATCACAGGTGTATCATACCTCATCTTCTTTTCTCTAAGACGGTGCCACGTGTATGGTGGAGATTATGTAATCACCGTGATGTGTATGGTATACATACCATGGATAATGGTGATTTCAAGAGCTGATACTAAGTTATGATAGTTTAAAAGGAGCTGAATTTCCAACAAACAAAACTTAAATCATTCTTATTCACACTTTTTATTACAATTACATTCTATGTTATCTTAGTTACAGCCATTCATACGTATAGTACTTCTTCAATCAGACAGACTAGGGACTACTTACACCCCATGTGTATAATCAGCTCAGAAAACAAATTAAATCCCATTTTGATAGGGAAATTCAGTTGAATCCAGCCATTCGTCACCGGTAATTAGCTCCGAGACCGTGAAGTTTAATGCATCGTCATAATTCATAACTTTAAATCCTTGCCATGTAACGCGGTTATCAGTTCCTGACCCCGGTCCGGTGTTATCATATTCACCATAATACAATGTATCTAAACTTAAGTCATCTGCCCATTCTTTCCAACCTAAAGGATGAATCAAATCATCAATGTATGACTCCATGAACACAGTTCTTGCATATAATTTCCATGGCCTTCCTAAGTAACTCTTAACAGTTCTATTACTCCCTAACAAATCTTCAGAAGCCAAGATGGAGCAATTTTGTATTGAAATCCCAGTGTTCTCGTCAGGACTATCCCTACCTGAAGCTGTTAAGGCATTGAATTGGCGATCCATCGGTAACCTAGCTATAATGTTACATGCTTGAAAGACAACAGCTGCATTTCCAAAAATGAAATCAACTGTTCCTGATATGTTGCATTCGGTGTAGAATTGTCTATATGAATGAGCATACAATGTGTCTTGGTAACCATTGATGTTGCAACGGTAAACCGCGGCTAAATCCGCATTAATTCTTAATGCAACAGCTTGATGTTTCTCTGGTCCGGCCGTGTTTTCAAACGTTATATCTCGTGCTAAAAACCCATCACCGGCTACAGCTAAAAAAGAATAAATATCAGTTAGGTAACTAGAGAACTATCTCAATACATAAATATTCATATAAAACTTGGCAGACATTATGTTTTTTACCAAATGTTGCTGACCGAAAAGTAGTATATCCACCAGAAACACTTCTCTTCCCGGAAATGACCGTGACATCACTTCCGTCGCCTAAGAAAACCAGATTAGTTTTATCTTTAGGAATGTAAACATTTTCATGGTAAACCCCTTCTTTCACATAAATGATGGTTCTGTCAAAACGATCACTTGGAGCAAACTCAACAGCATCATTTATCCTACTAAAATTTCCAGACCCATCTTTAGCCACAGTGATTATGTCACTTGGGTCATATTCATAATCGGAATCCTCAAGAATCCGACGGGATTTCTGCGATATCCATGTTGGGAAACCCAATAGACGACGGTTATTTGTGTTCATGTGTACTTGTGCTTTAGAATTCGCATCAGGCTTGGAAAGAATTGAAAGAGAGTTACTAACATGTTTGTAAGTAGCAGTAATGGAATTAACAAGAGCTGGTTTTAATGGACCACTAGCAGATTCAAGACCTTCTAGACAGGTATTTTTGTTAGTTAAAGCAGCACTAAGGAAAGCATTAGCATCCGCCAATTGACGCTTATTGAGCGTTTTTGAAGATTGCATACGAGAAACGGTTTTTTGTAAAGAAGAAATGGTACTTTGATGAAGCTCTCCACAATCTTGAAGTGTACCTATTTGTTTTTCTACAATACCATTTTTTACAACATTGGTGAAAACATTAGTGAGTTTTCCGGCTTCGGAAATTGCAGTTTGAAGGATCGGGAGAACAAATGCAATGATATTCGGGTTTATGTTAATGGAGATTGAAAGTTTTAATGAGTTAAAACAAAGGTCTGGGTATGGTGTAGGTTTGCAGATAGACCTTATCAATGGAAAATGAGTACTACTATTAAGTGTAGATGGAGAAGGACTAGAAATTGCGGAAGCAGAAGTAGAAATTTGTGCTAATGTTGGTGTTGCAAAGACGAAATAAGCATAGAGGAGAACTACTAGAAATGATGATGTTTTTGGTAGGATAGAAGCCATTGAAAGAGCTGTGGGAATGTAGCTAATGAATGGATATATGTAATGAGCATGGAATTTGATTTATGGGAAATGGGGGAGTGGTATAGATATGGATAACACGCGTAGTGTCAAGGTCTAAAACGTATAAAGTTTGTAGTCATTTGGATTGTTGAAAGCACTTGATGAACAACATGAGGGGAAAAACCGAAAAAATATCGGTGCATTGATTGTTTGATGGAGAAAGCAGCTACTAGCTAAGAACCCACTTGGGGTGTCATGTCCATCTTATTTGATTCATTCATGCAAACAAGAAGGGCCTATGTATGTATTTCTTTGATCCAAAAAATCTGCATACTAGTACTAGCTAGACCATGATCAAGTGGGATCAGTACAAGCAATTAGCTCAGAGCAGTAAAATATCTCGTGACTTTACAAAATTATTGTCCTCATGGCAGCCATAAAAGTCCATTTTTCATTATTTACAATCTTGTGAATTTTTCTTGTCCTTTTACCATTGGTTTGGAATCAACCAAGCTAAAGAACAAAACAAAGTTAATTAGCCATTTTCCCCACAATACTGCTACTCTATTCATATTTTAAACCCCGGCTGACTCAGTTATTGTTAGCTTGTCAAATTTGATGTGTTTTTAAAAGAGGGGGGGTGAGGGTACTAGTGATGAATCAGAACGAGTAAGCTAATTAGCCTGCAGACAACGCGCATGGGCAGGTAGAGCTAGGTGCGGGTAAAGAAAACAAGAAATGGCAGGCAGCATACATGGTGAATATGGGTGGGCATGCAGTACTATAAACACCAAAAATAGGAAGAAAACAAGATTTTGTTAACCGATCGAGTTGTCGGTGCAACCCCCTCTTGCAGACTAAATCACTCCATAATCCATTAATAACAAAGCAAGCTTATCTTTAGTTTAAGTCAATGGAGTTGTCGGTGTTAATTACCGAAAATCGTTTTTCCCATTGCAGGAGAGTTGGTGTAATTTGGCTAGATTCGAAGCATATTAGGATGATTCTCATCTCTTTTCGAATTAGTGTGCATTTTCTTTGTCAATTAATAGTAGCATTTTGTTAGTAACCGTTGCTTGTATTTGTATTAATCGACTTGACAGACAAAATTGCGGTGGGTATGTCATGCATGTGATGATGGGGACCCAAATGAGAGTAAAGGGAGATAAGAAAAAAGAGAAACTAGATCCAGCTAGCAGTGAAAAACAAGTATAATTGGGTGGATACGATGGTATGGTCTTTTCATTCAGATGCATCTTCCAATAATATCATTCTATGTAATTGAAGAAGCTAGAATCCAATCTTTCTCAATTGCCCATCTCCTTTGCCTTTTTTTTGGGAGGGATAAGACTCATTAATCTTTGGAGTTTTGTGTTTAGCTAGCTATAATAATATTGGTAGTGACAACTTGTTGATTGTCATTTTCTAGTTATGAGATATTATGAGTCATGATTCTCTACTACATTCTAACAGTTCATTGGACATGGTGTTTATTTGGCACTGCACCTATTTACCTGGCCGCTAGTGACGATCTCAGATTCCAGGCGATGGGGGCCGGAAAAAAATCTCATTATATGTGGACATAAATAGGCTTTTGGGGCCACTTGCCCCTACCTGGTTACGGCGCCCATGTTATCAGCTTAGATGTTAGCAATTCAGCTTAGATGCATGGTAGCAATGTACATCCTTTGGTTTAGTACGTACGCTTGCATGCGTAATTCAACCTTCATCTATGTGTATGGATAAACTTGAATTAATGTACAATTGGTCACTGTTGATGTGGTTCTGGTGGGATTTTATTTCTTGTTGAGAACGCGGTTACAGCTGAGTTGGGATACTAGGGATGGACCAGTACTGCTAATATGAATAATCATCTTGAAAGCAATAGGGTAGACGAAGCTGACCTTTTCATGTGGTTGGGAATGGACCACTGCTAAATCAGCATAACCTCCACATGATGAGTAAAGGATACATGCCAACATCTTTCGCTATCTAAATCGATTATCCTCAGTAAAGCTACCTGTTTATATCTATTACTACATTTGATTATGATCGTTTTGCTTGTAGCTAAGTTTGGAATGCACAACACTTTCTTTTTTACTCATTGTAGATTACATACATTTTTAGTACAAGAAAAGAATAACAGATTCATTGCACAAAAATATTCTACAATGCATAGAGAAACTCGAACTAAATTTGATAGGGAAGATGTTACATTATATACAAAAAACTATTCATAGAGTTTCTTTTTGAATTCAATAAATCACGCAGATATAAGTTTGGTTTATTAGAAAACAAATGAAATTTTATATAATACCATATGAATTGTGGTTTAAGTATATATACGATAAATGAATCATGCCATAGAAATCCTTTTAACTAGCTATTCCCCCAAACCTGCTGTGAATGAAACACCAGTTGATGGCAACCATAAATTGCCATCCAAAAATTGGCCAACAGTGAAGAAACTTGCCTGAGTCGAGTTATAAATAGGATGGAAACCCGGCCACTTGACGCGATTATCTAAACCGGCTCCTGGTCCATAGTTCATGTACTCGCCATAATACAATGTATCCAAAGCAAAATCCCCATTCCATGCTAGCCAACCTTCTGGTCTGATAGCACTACTCATATATGATTTCATGAAAACAGTTCGCGAATATGGCTTCCATGGGCGGCCTAAGTAAGTCTGAGTCGTGTTAACCGATCCAAGGAGATCCGAATCAGCTGAAATGTTTGAGAATTGGATTGAGAAACCTGTATTTTGGTTTGGGTCCTTACGGCCGTGGGCTGTGACAGTGTTCTTCTGGTTGGGAAGACCTTTTCTTGCAAGAATTAGACAGTTCTGAAATATAGCAGCACCATTACCAAATATGAAATCGACAGTACCAGTAATTTTGCATTCACGGTAAAATTGGCGAAGCGAATGTGCGTATAACGTGTCTTGGTACCCAAGCATACCACATCGATAAAATGCGGATAGATCAGAGTCTGACCGTAGTGCTACTGCTTGGTGCTTCTCCGGTCCGGCCGTGTTCTCAAATGTTATATCTCTTGCTATGAATCCTCTGCCCGCCACAGCTGTGAAAGAAATTGAAATAGTGTTAGCGGCGTTTTTCTGGTGTTGGCAAAAAAATTCTTATGCTGCTTAATGTTTTAATATTCTCTGAAACTTACCAAATGTTGCTGACCGAAATGTCGTCCAACCATCAATAAAGTTCCGGTTACCAGTAATAATTGTAGAGTTCATTCCATCTCCAATAATCATCAGATGCCATTTTTTCTTCTTGATTTCTACATTCTCCTTATAAACACCTTTCTTCACATATATCACATATCTACTTGCACTTTTATCAGGTGCAGCTAGCACTGCATCCGTTATTGTGGCATGTGTACCAGATCCATCAGCAGCAACAATAGCATTAGCTGTTATCCCACTTGGCGAAACTTGTAAAAGCCTTCGGTCAGCACGTTTCATCCACGACGGAAATCTGATAGTGCTACCGTCATCAACCCTCATTAGCTTCCTATTAGGGTGAGTACCTGGAGGTGGCAATTTCGACGGCGGCTTGGTTGTTCTTGATAAAGGCGCCGGCTTGGTTGTTCTTGATGATGAAGATGATGCTGAAGGAACTCCATTACAGACCATACCGAGTACATTTCTAACTAAGGACGACACCTGTATAAGATTTGTTCCTATAATGTTTGCTATAAAACTGTTGGTACCTTCAAAACCATCTCTACATGTCTCTTGATTTCCTAATGCAGCACTTAGCCACGTTTGTAGGTCAGTTTTGTGGTTCCCAGTGCCGTTATCCTTACCTGCAAATTACAATTCCATTTTCAAAAACACTCTTAGATTTTCAACCAAAATGTCAGGATAGAGACATTAATGTGACACATGACTGACAAAAGTGTATTCACGAGGCAAAAGCATCTCTATCAAAAAGAAAAAGAAGAGAGTAAATGTTGATCGTGAATCATAGGTCATGTGGCCAGGCTGCACATGCAACACTGTTAATCTTATTAAAAGCGGTGGTTGGCGTTAAGTATTGGCATCTGAAAATTCTCTTAAACTAGCTCTAAAAGTGGCAATAATGGATGCAAATTGCAATATGACATCTCTTAAGTTAAGCAATAACCATGGTTTATTAACAAATACAGTAACTAATTATTACTGTGGTAAGAAGTAGTCACAGTATTTAACAATTACTGTGGCTTATTATCTTACGCGGGTGAACTGAATTATGCACATGCTGGCATGCAAGAACATGTATATGTAATGTAATATGATCGCAACTACTAAATATAGAGCATTGTTTACCATGGGGATTCTGTGTTGCAGATGCAGACCAGCTTAACTCATCAGCAGAGAAATCGAGTAAGTCGATGCAATCGTTAACTGCATTGGTTAGACGGAAATCGTCGAATTGGTTAATGAACCCGGCAACAAGAGAAGTAACAGTTTTTATCTGTTCAATTGATGACGTAAGTGATGCTAAGAATTCATTTGAAGATGGATTTCCGGAACATGATCCCGACGTAGACAAATCATTGGCATCAAAAGAAGAAGAAGAAAAGGAGTGAACATAAACAGGTGATGAACATGATAACAATGAGATGAGAATTATAAGTAACATGGAGAGGGATGAGAGAATATTACTAGAAGAAGAAGCTGCCATTATAGGAGGGGTACTTTAGGTGTGGGATGGGTTAGTGATGAAGGGGTTATATAAATATATATGCACATTCATCATCTATGTTTGGGAGGGTGGTGTGGGTCATGAAATACAGTAGCGTAGTTAAGGAATATTGAAGTGGATTGGGCAGTTGAGAGAATTGAAGAAGAGGTGTCGGCAGGTAGGATCGAAGATAGAGCCATAGGCAGGCATAGAGAGGAGGTTATCTTTTCCAAATTCTAACAGTTTTCTGGGAAATGAACCCGAGTCGGGCAAGTCATTTTGCACATTAAATTATCTTGGAGGACACCCAGTGTGTTTGAAATCTCTTTTGTATTAACTGCACCTTATTTGGGCCTTGGGGTTGTAGTTCAACTACAGGAGTCTAGGTAAGTTTCAAACAGTTGAGTTGGTCGGACACTTAGTAGTTGTATCAAGAGCACTGCAGGTTGAATCCCACTTACATCGGGTAGAGATTTTCTTTTCTTAGCATAGCTACCTAAACTTATAATGAATTAGGTTTTTGAAAAAAAAAAATCCGCAAAAAAAAACTATAGATGGCTATAGTAAAACACTATTTTAAAGAACTTTATTATTGGGTTATAAACCTTGACTTTTAGGGGCTGTATTAAAGTCTACGAGCATCCAACTCAAAACCAATTGGCAATGAGTGGAGTGGCCCTTACATACTATATTTTACGTTTATTATGGGGATATTAGCAATGTGGGACTATTATCCTTCACAATATGATTCAAATATCCTAAATGGCGATAAGGGACCTAATATATAACGAAAGTTGAAAATACCCTTTCTCTATTAATAAACCTAAATCTAACAACTATTCATTAAAAGTATATACATTATTCTTCTCCTTCTTTTATCTTTCATGATTTATGATAAAATTAAAGAAAAAAAAAGTCAATTTCAGTTTCAGGAACTACTTACGGCTAGGAACTCCTAGTCGTAAACACTCATTACGTCCAGGAGTTCATCTTTTCCTGACCGTAAGTAGTACATCTACGGCTAGAAAAATAATGAATTTCTAGTCGTTGGTTATTTTGTTGCTGATTTGATCTTAGTAATTTATCTATGGCCAGGAATTAATCATTTCGCAGCCTTAGGATAGTAATTTTTTGTTGTTTACAGCTGAAAAATGACAAATTTATACTTAGTACAAGCTATTACGGCTAGGAAATTCCTAGCCGTAAGTAGTTTTAAAAACTAAAAACGAGTTGGACGTATGCCCTCTTCGTTGATTTTAAAAGTTAAATAATTTTTTTTATTAATCTAATACAATCACTAATCTTAATAAATTTAGCTAATTATCACCAATCAATCTAGGACACTCTAGGTATTATAAAAATACTATGATAAAAGATATTAGGATTGGTTACAATATGACCCAATTTTATCATCATGTAAACTCCTAAAAACTAAGGTATACAACTCCAATAATATGGTTCATTTTAAATTTGTTCTGTTACAAAACTATTTTACCTATTTTAAATTTGTTTTGGTGACGGAGCTATATTGGAAGATAGGAAAAAAATTAAAAAAAATAAAATACTGTATGTTAATTGATCTTTATTTTCTGAGCCACTATAAAAAGACATATATATTGTATCTTTTTTGGGGGGAGGCCAATCACTATTGGGGCTAACTAACTAATGAAGTGATTTTGAGGGCATCTCTAACAAACATATGCATGTTCACAAAATTTGTGATATCATTGCATTTACAATAGTCTTTGGATGGTTCCTTTAAATCTACCAAACAGTGTTGATCCGCAATACTTGTTTTGATGACAATAAAAGAAGGATGACAAACTCACATACCCACCATGCCAAAGAGTGGTCTCATAATTCATTAATTTTCTTGGAAATCTTAAAAGTCAAGAAACACTCTGTCTCTTCAATTTTGACTTTGGTCCAACAAATTATTTCCACCTCCCCCAACCAATTTGTCTAACTACATTTAAAACAAGGCCGGCCAGAGTTATTATGTAGGCACTCTTAGCATCCAACCCAAAAAAGAAAAAAAAATTACGACACTTGAGTACATAATAAAATCATCTTCTGATTTTCTTTTATAGAAATGCACATCAAATGAATATGGGACTTAACAGATTAAAAATGCATGCTCGTTCTGTTAAAGAAGAATTTATTACCCTCTTTGGCTCTCTCTTTCCAGCAGGCTAATCCCAAATTCACTGTTGTGGTCCTCTTTGCTAAGGTCATATTCAAACCATATCCTTCGATTCAGATAGATACATTACCAGCTGGGAATATTGGGATTGATGGATGTGGATATACATTCATAATGTGTTATTCATTCTTAACAAGGATTCCGTGAAAAAACACCACCACCATGAATAATGTTATCTATCATATTCTCATCTGATTAATGATAACTATCTTCTCCATGATAAATCAACATATCATTTCACCAACACAAGGAGACAACGAGAGTGAAAAAGTTTACATATACTAACTTTTTTTTTCTTTTTTTTTAAACGGTACAGTTGGGCCTAGCTCTCTTGAGCAGCCAGCTGAACTACCCCATTATTTGATCCAATCAACATCCCAACAACAAAATTCGATCGGAGAAAATAGGGACTCTTACTCTAAACCTAGCCCTAGTCAATTCCCCTAACTCTCTCTCTCTCCTACACCAGTATTTTTATCAAGTGCTTCTAATGGATTGTACATACAAAATAAATAAATATGAATTTTTGGCTTATAGTTTTATCGACCAAACATTTATTAAGTCTTTGTTTAGTATTACATTTTGTTTCTTAAAAGAAAAGACAAAAGAAAATTATACTATGTGAGTATTGGAATAAATGAAGCTATCTTTTTCTTCACGGAGGAGGCAGACATGAATAATAATTTCATCCTCTAAATTTGTACTAAAATACGACAGCCGAGATTTAAAGGAGGTATTTTGGGTGTAAGAAATCACAATTTAAATTGGTTACAAACGGTCAAGAAAAAAAAAGAAAAATATCTGTCTCTCATTGGTCCCCCACGCCCCTTTCGAATTTTTTCCTCATCAAAATTTTACCCGATCAACAAACAAATAAAAGGAAACTACTTTATTTTTTTATATTTTTTTATAATGGAATTGTAAAATAGACATTTTATATATCCTGGAAAAATCCCTCTATTAGAATTAAAAACTCCTAAATCAGCTTTCTGATCGAAAGTAATCCTCCATCTAAGATTCAAGCTCAAAGATTCGTATTGGTATAGTGTATGACCCCAACTATTTCTTGCCTACCTTAGTTGTTATAGTATGACTCATTAACTAGCTACTACTATGACCACGGGAGCCATGGGGTGCTAAAGAAAATAACTATGTAGAACCCAGGGATGACCCCATGATAGATAATAACCAAGGGGGAAAAATTTTCTGAATAATTTAATACACATAGATTAGATGGCTACCTGGGCTAACCCATGTTAGCCTGTACCAGAAACCAAAACGATATCGTTCAAAACAAAAAATCTTAATAGTTAGTTTTTTTATATAGCAATCCAACATCTAGCTAATCCAGGTCGGTTTAGGATATAGGATATCACCCGTAATATAATTAATGTCGGCCGAGATTTTATCACGATATTCGGTCTCGGTCCATGACCGAATCGAATTTATTAATTTCGGTGAAACAACGAGAAATTCGTAGAGACAATCAAGATCTCGCCAAAATAAATTGTCGGTCAACGGTTAATATGAAAATTCCATTACGAAAAATCAATATCAACACTCAAAAACTTAATTTTCTTTCATGTTATAACGGTGGAGTTCAAATGAGTCTAAGATCTCAAAATTCCGAGATTTTACTAAAATAAAATTGTTACGGTATTAAGTCCCGACCAAGACGACAGTCACGACACCACATAACTCAGTTAAATTGCTTCGGTTTGAGTTAACCTTTTGAGCTTGGGGTGCCCCCTGGACAATCCATACTGAAATAAATTGCGGTCGTAACTCAAACTAGCAGAGTAGCACCCGTGGCCTAATGGATAAGGCGTCTGACTTCTAATCAGGCGATTGTGGGTTCGAGTCCCACCGGGTGTGCTTTATTTTATTTTTATTTTTATTTTTATTTTTATTTTTTCTAAAATCTTCTTTTTATTTTTTTTAAAGAT
Source organism: Papaver californicum (assembly GCA_023531435.1). Taxonomy (NCBI): domain Eukaryota; kingdom Viridiplantae; phylum Streptophyta; class Magnoliopsida; order Ranunculales; family Papaveraceae; genus Papaver; species Papaver californicum. Next base: position 180,499 of record JAJJMC010010752.1, on the reverse strand, counting down.
GCATAAATCTTGTTTTTGATTCATTCATGGATGCACTAGAAAACGGCAGTGGCGGAGACAACATAATCAAGAACAAGAAGTCGTCAATTTTGGTACGAGAACATGATCCTCGTCAGTCGTACTTGTATCAAATCAAAAAAGACATAATTTATTAACTTCCATCTAAAGATTGATATATATATATACATATCATGCGCTCATGCACAATCAATTTAGAGACCAACAGAGAAAGGAAATCCGGTATCACGCAACCAACTACTTCCGGCAACAAAGTTGGCAACCGTGAATGGTGTAGCTTCACTTGCACTCTTAAGTGTTCTATATCCTTTCCATGAAACCCTTCCAGAAGTTCCTGCACCAGGACCGGTATTCAAATACTCTGCGTAGAACAATGTGTCTAGCTCAAAGGTACCTGCCCATTCGCTCCACCCAGCAGGAACAATGACATTGGATATAGTCGTTTGCATTACAACCGTTCTCGAATATTGCTTCCATGGTCTGCCAAGGAAAGTAGGGAAACTACTCTGAACTTGTAGTAAATCAGAACTAGCACCAATTCTTGATTTTTGAATTACTATTCCGGTATTCTGGTTCGGATCTATTCTGCCTTGAGCTGTAACCATGTTTTTCTGTCCTGAGTTAGGGCGGCGTGCATGGATATCGCAATCTTGTAATACAACTGCACCATTTCCAAATATGAAGTCTACTGTCCCAGCTACCAAACAATTGATGTAGAATTGACGAAGAGAATGCACATAAAGTGTGTCTTGGTACGCCAACATGTCACATTCATAGAATGCTGATAAATCTGAACCAACTCGAAGTGCCACAGCTTGATGCTTACTTGGTCCAGCAGTGTTTTCGAATGTAATGCCCCTGGCTAAAAACCCATTTCCTACAATAGCTGCAGTAGTGAAGGTAAAATATCTTAGCACCATTAGAGTTAGCAATCATAAATTATGCGGCAGTTACGCCCGAGCGATAGTGCATGGTAGGTATAGACACGTACGTAGAATAGGGAGAGTACTAGCTAGCTGCGCGCATGAGAAATGATGCGTGGATATTGTTCTTTTCTTCAACTATCATCATGCATTTCCCAATTAAGCAGACAATATAGCACATAGTACATACAGTAGACCATATGCATCAATTAGCATTCACAAGATTCCAAAGATATAAGGTCCCTAGCATCTTTATACCTTATGTCTCTTCTTTGATGCATTCACAAGATTCCGAAGATATAAGGTCCCTAGCATCTTTATACCTTATGTCTCTTCTCTGATGCATTTGATTCCATTAACGGTATATGTAGTTAAAAGTACATACTATGGAAGACAAATACATTTATCTACTTGACGTACAAAAAGTTTACAGTAAAATCAACAAGACAAAATGTAGAGGGATTTGTGTAAAAACATGCATAAATAATCTTTAAAAGCCATTTAGCAATCTTATCGAGGTTTATTTTTACTTGGTTCCGCTCCTGCAGTCGCATATCGAAGGAGTGGCCTATATTATTCTAGGTAAAGGAACTTTGATTGACGGACATTACCCTTTAATTCGTGATTTATAAAAATCTAGGGAGACCGACATAGATAAAAAGATAGACATAGGACAGGATTCAACTATTAAGGGTACAACTAATAGTGATAAACTGGCCGTGCATGTAGTGGGATGCGACCTAACTACCACTCAACAACAACTAGTAGCTATACCCGCAACCATATGTAATTAGCTTTTAGTTAAAACTATTAATTTAATGATCAAGTAATGAAGAATTATTACGATTTAGATTATCGTACTTCAATCAACTCTAAACGGATATATCAAGCGGGGATAGCTTAGTTGGGAGAGCGTCAGACTGAAGATCTGAAGGTCGCGTGTTCGATCCACGCTCACCGCATTTTTTTAATTAAGATATGAATTTTAATAAAACGAATATGAATTCTAGCATTAAGATTACTTACCAACGGTAGCAGATTTGAAAGTAGTACTCCCATCCGCAACATTCCTGCTCCCGGTGATGATTGTGTTCTTTCTTCCATCTCCTAAGAACATCAAATTTGTCTTCTTTTTTGGAACTTCAACATTCTCTCTATAGACACCAGCTTTAATCCTAATTACGTATCTCTTAGTACTCTTCAACGGTGCACCTGCAACTGCAGCCGAAACCGTTGTAAAGTCACCACTTCCGTCAGCCGCAACTGTAACATCAGCTGTAACTGTTGTGGACTGTAGAAGTCGACGGTCACCTACTGATAACCATTCGGGAAACCCGTCTGTGCTTTGGCTTTCGAAACTAGCATTGTCGACTACCGTTTCTCCCAAATTCCTGCCGGATGTGTACCGCTCGTTTTCCATATCGGTGTCGGTTAAGTTTTTAATCATAGCTAGAACATTACTACACATCTTGTGTACATGTTGCTGACCTTTTATTAAAGCATTGCGTACAATTTTATCTGCCTTGTTGTAAGAAAATCCATCAAGGCAAGTATCTTGGTTAGTAATGGCTGCACTAACTAGTGTTTTGAGATCACTTGCTTGTTGTGCAAGGGTTTTCTTGCTTGGGTATACTTTAAGATCATCTCTTGCTTCGTGAAGTTCGTCGAGTGTTTCATCCACCATTTCTAAACAATCATGAAGAGCTTCTTTCTCACGATGAGACAGATATTTTCTATATTTGATCAACTTGGTAATGGTGAAGTAATTCTGGGAAAGTACTTCACATGTAAGGTTAATAGATAACTCTATTACATCTTTTTTCGATTGTAAACTCTCGGCAACACCACCCGAAATGCTTGCAATAGAAGAGTAGCATAGCTCAGGGTATAAAGTGGAGCTGCACGATGATTTAAGAACGGTATGAGAAGTCGACAAGTAGACACTGGTGTTTGAATTCTCGAGCATGGATTCCCCGGCGATGACACCGTTTATGGTTTCTATTGTGAGCAAGGAGGAGAGGATAATTAAAACGAGCATTTTGTTTTTTCTAGCAAAGGCTAATCGGTCGCCAAATTCTGGCATTCCCGCAAAGGTTTCCTTCATGGTTGCCATTTTTTTTCTTCTTCTAGAAATAGCTAGAGAAGTGAATGAGTTGTGTGGAGAAGATGAGGGGAACTTATAGGGGATTTTATTAGAGGATGAATGGATGAGAAATTTACATTCGAGTGTAAAAACTGACCAAGTGGTGTGCAAAATAAAAAACGAGGGCTGCCATGATAAAACAACAGGACTTTAATCAAGCGAGCAAAAAAGGAAAAGTAAAAGTAAAAGCAAAACAAGAAAACAAATCTTACAAATTTTACAGACACTTTAACTCACCTTGAATCCATAATCTTATCAACCGGAGTCCGTTAATTCATTGTCCACCTAGTTGTACACGTACGATGTACACCGATATTGTCCTCGGTTTACCGGAAAAGTACTGACAGATCTAGTTGTTTATGCCAAAATTCTCATTAGCATGAACAACCAATGATTTGTCAAAAGATCTAGATTGAAATTCTTATCTTAGATTTTGTTACACTATATCCCCTTAACATTCAAATCATAAGATGGGGGAATTGACAACAATTGACAATAATTAAGTAGTATATAAACATTCAAATAGACCTATATACAGGAGTTCAAGATCCTTACAAGTATGGAAAAAGGATTTTATATATATATATATATTCATACGTCAATAATTTCATACTATATCATTCTGTAAATACATACCTAATAGCTTTACTCTAATTCCAGTATCTTTCCTTCGTCTTTTCTCTTCCAATTTTTCTGACCCCTTCTCTGTTGAATGAACTTCTCTATTTATAGGTTGTTCAATGGGTCCCTCTCCTTTTCCTTTCTTTTCTATCCTTTATGTTTGATGAGTCATGTTTTCCCGTCCTTGTCTTTCAATTTATTGATTATCGTTTCATTGTATTCTTTTGGTCCGATACCTCTTGTCCCGTTACTTCCTTGCGCTCTCTTTATTTTATGATTATCTTCAGATCAGGATGATCGTGCGGTTGACAGGAAGCTTCTTTCTTATGCATTTTCATGCTTTCGCCTTTTTGGCCCATTACCTTGTGCTATTGACACGTACTCCTCGTACTTTATGAGTCATCTTCTTCCCGGTCCTCAGTGTCAGTCATGCAGTTAAAGTAACTTAAGCAATTAATGCTTTCACTTTTCCGCTCTATGCGCATTTATTGCTCCTGTTTTTCTCGTTCCATTTGCATTTATGCTTTCTGTTTCGATCAGAGTACTAACACTTTCCCGATCTTACGTGTCGATCATGCAATGATATTTTCAGTCTTTTATATCTTTCATCCACTCGAACTTTTATAAGGTTTTGATTGTGTGTTTCTCGCTCTTCTATAAATCTCTGCTTCTTTGCCTAATCGTTTGACATGTGTTATCTTGACTTTTATTTCCTAACAACTTGCCCCCTTCTTCTTCTTTTTTCAAAATTTTTAACGGTTGATCCAAGTTTTAAAAAAAGTAGAAGAACAATAATTACTCTCCATCTTTTCTATATCTGTCATAACTTCTTTTCACACGTTATCCCGGATTTTCTGCTAGCAGTAACTTTTATTATCACGTTTGTGTCAGTTACCATTTTTCGAGGAAATCAAATCTTTGCCTCGATTAACGCCTTTTCAATTTTTGATGGTTCGTTTATCCCTCCTCTTAAATAGGATTCAGTTTTTTCTACTTCTGTTTTTTCCTCTTAAAGTTGCAGCTCTTTCTATTCCTTAAACTTTTCAAATATTCTCATTATCTCTGTTATTCTCTCATTCTCCAACGATTCAGGAACTTTTTGCATCAATCATATTTGCTCTACTTTTAATCAAGAAATTGTTTCTCATCTTTCTACATGTAAGTGACTTTCTGATCCTTCTGTATCTATTTTGTTTTGGTGTTTAACCATGATGAATATTGACTATATGGAAACAGAGATGATTGAAATGGTGATTGTTTATGATTTTTCTTCCCTAGTTGCTTCTTCTTATGAACTTGAATTTTTTGATTCCTTCATTCATTGATTCTTCCCTATCTTTTTCACAGATAAACAATACATTTTCACTATGTCTTCAAGAACTCAAAATATTTGCTCCTGAGATTGATTCTCAACACGATGATCAGCCAGAAGTAAGGAGATCCTCTCGGAGTAATGCAACTATATATGCCGCAACTCGGCATACTCGTGATCCAGCTTCTGACCCTTCTACAACCACTAATCTTGCCCCCAAGAGTAAGCGGGCAGACGCCAATTGTAGCTACAAATCAATGAATATTGAAGAATTCAAAGCAAAACACCATCTTGAAGGATTCAAAGTTTCTTTATATGGTGAAGACAAAGATGTAATGACCCTGGGAGCGGTCAACAAATTCAAATATTCATCTAGTAGTTTACTGATCTCTGCTGGTGCGTTGGAGGCTGGGCTTCGTCTTCCCCTATATCAGCGAGATCATCCCTATCAATTCGAAGTTCTTGCATCCCGCTGCAATGCTCCTCACGGTTTAGCTCGATCCATTATCCAGTATAACGGAAATTGGTGGTGGATACTTGATGAATGCAGCCTCCGGAGCGAAGGACGAACTAACCTTACATGTTATACTCCAGACATCACAGAGCAACAACATTATACAGTTGAGAATTTTTACACTACCTATGCAGATAGTGTTTCCATAAGGAATTTTGTTAAGTGGAGTGTTAGTCCTCTTCGCAAGTGCAGTTCGGGATTCCCCTTGTTGCGCGAAATTGACGATCTGAAGCTCAAGTATGTTCCGGGAAGTGGAGAAAGAGTCTGATTGGAAGAAGAAGAAAGAATCCGATTGGATCATGACTACAAGTGGTACCGGACTCCACTAGTGATCGAAGGTCCTTGGGTATTTGGTCATATTTCCAAGGATGAAGTTCAACATATTCGTGGGCGTTTCCCCAATTACTTTCCCTGGAAATTAAATTTCGGGATTATAAATTTCGGGATTCCCCTTGGATGTTTCCCTCACTGAGTTTGAACTTTGTGTTACATGTTGATCCATCTACTGAGCCCCAGATTGAAGCGCCACCAGCACGCCCATTGCCCGGCGTGCAGATTAATGAGAGCGGGCAAAGAACTGATAAAGTGGAAATAGTTGAGGGTAAAGGGAAGCGTAAGATGGTAGCTTCCCCAGAGAAGAAGAAAAAATCGAAAAGGTCAAGAAATGCTTCTCTCATTCCCTCTGATAGAGAAGAAGGTGAGATTAGAGATTCTCTCATCCGACGCAGCAACATTGGGGGTGAGGGAACTTCAGTTTCAAGATCTTATGCTGAGGGTGCGGACCAGTCTATATCGGGACAGCCCGATGTTGTTGCGAGACGGTCCGTTGAAGCTTCTGATGCAGTTGTATCGGGAGCGGACCAGGCTATATCGGGACAGCCCAATGTTATTGCGGGACGTTCCGCTGAAGCTTCTGGTCAAGTTGCATCGGCAGTGTCCGATACTATTACGGGCCATCCCGCTGCTAGTGCAAGTCAGATCATATTGGCAGAACCCGCTGCTGGCTCCGAAGCTGCTTCCATTAAGGCTACACCGATAAATTTTTATCTGTCCCTGTCTCCACTTCCCTTCAACTTTGAGGTTGAAGTGGTCTCTCCCGAAGAGGGTATCATGACAACTGATAATCAACCAACTGTGGAAGAAGATGTTGAAGGAGGAGATGCTTATGATGAGAATATTGAGAATGTCGTTCCTAGCACTTCATCCACAGAAATCCCAACCTCTCATCCCGAAGAGGATATTCCCGCAGCCATCTGCGAAGCAAGTGCACCTTCCGGGATATTATCAACGGTTCTTCCTCGCCCTGATGCTGATGTGCCCAATACAGAGCCTTCAGACTTGCAAGGAGTCATCTCACAGATTGATAAAGGCAGGAGGGTGATCAAAAGGATTAAATCTCTTAGCCGGTGAAAATAAAGCCTACAAGTGGTTCTTAGCAAAGGGGTTCCTGACTACTGCAGCTTGTCCAGAGACATGGAAATCCGATAGTGGTTCCATGTCTAGGCTGCGGAGTTCACTGGGAACTATCCCTCTGGAGGATACAAGGGAAGCTTGGTATGATAGTGAGTTCGCTGAACAGAAATTTCGCTGAACCCTCCTCCTTCTTTGGATCAAGCTCTAGCTTTTGCAGAGGGTCCGATGTATTCATATCCACAGCAAGCTCTAGCTCAGGTATTGTTGTTCATTAGAACTTTTGATTCGTTTCATCTTTTCTTCCCATACTCGTGACTTTAATTTCACAGCTTAAGCATAATTCCGATTGCTTGTTTGCTGCATTCAAGTTCTACAAAGCTCGGGATATTATGATGGAGTCTGTATATAAGAATGAAGCTGAGAAAATGCAGGGTGAAAATGCCAATCTGCAGCAACAAAATGAAAAGATCCAACAACAAAATGATGATCTCCAACAACAACTAAAGAATCAAAATCTTCTGAGTCAAGGTATATTTTCTCACTTTTTTATATATGTATTTTTTTATTTTTTTTTGACACACATGCTTTGGGACAAGTGGGGATTCCGAACTTGTATTTAGGATGGAGCATAGGATGACTCAGTTGAATGATCATGCGAGAGAGATTAATAGGGAAATGGGGATTTTAAAATCAGAATTAAAAAGATTGTCTGATAGTCTAGACCTGGCCACCTGGAGACGCACTAGAGCTGAATCAAAATATCAGCAAGCTCTGGGAACTTTGGCTCTTAAGGAGGCAGAGTTTAAATCCCACGCTGGAGGTATATTCTTGGGTTATATGTTTTTGTATATAAAATTTCTTATAATATTTAACACTGGCTTTGTTCGTTAGGCCTTGAAAAGAAACTTAATGAAGCAACTGCTCGTGCTGTGAAGGAGGAAAGAGATCTTGCTATTGTAAATGGGAGAATTGAAAATCTCAATAAGCAAACGGAAGAACATTCTTCTAAAGTGCAAGCATTGCAAGGTGAAATAACTCTTTACGCAACCAGAGCTAGAGATGGTCAATCCCGAATTAGTGTATTGGCCAGCAAAGTTACAGCATGCGAAATTGCTTGTGGATGAAAAAGCAAAAAATGACGATCTATCAAGAGAATTGAGTGTTGAAAAAGATCAGAGATCCCGCTTGGATGAGCAAGTAAAGATTGTCAGCAAAAAATTCAAGAACTTCAATTAGATATTGAATATGGATTTGCTTATACAACGTGGGTGAGACAAGATGCAAAAGTAAAAATTGCAATGTCATTCAACACTGCCTTGGATCGTGCACAAGGTGACATCACTATACTCAATAGTCGGGCTCCTGTTCCGAAGGTTCCTCCACAGCCATCCAGAGGCAACATTCCCGATGCTTGATGATATCTGATTTTCTTTTTCTGTGTAACTTGTATTCTGCTAGATTGATTCGTATCTTGTTACTTGTAATTTGGTACTTTAATTGGTAACTTTGAGTTGGAATCTACCTTTTGTAGCCTTTTGAACAATGTTATTCCTGCATAAAAAATGACATATTTGTATGAAATCATTCGGTTAATCAAATTGTTTCATGAGTACATTGCATCGAAGTATTTATACCTCAAAACATGTAATTCGGGAACCCAACACATACTAGTCATACCCGGGCCAGGAGTAAGCTACAAGGTTAGTCACAAACGTACCCTGAAAATGATAACCATTGATTATATCATTAGGTATCCCTTCTTTATAAGAATCTCGCACTTATGGAAATTCTTTAAGGGCTTATACTTACCTAATGCTTGAGTTACAATTGTTTCGCTAATCGCAAGCGTTCTCCAGAATAAGATGTTCCTGGAGTAATTAATATTTTCATGTCAGGCATCTCTTTATTAGGAAATCTCATTGTCAAATGTATTATCAATCAAGGATTTTCAAGAGAAGGTGCATTATTTATGTTTTACCTAACATGAATGCAATGTACTTTCGTAATTGCATTATTGATCAAGGATAATATAGCTTTAAATATTGTGTGTTCCATGGGTGTTGCAAAACTTCACCATGCATGTTTCGCAGATAATAAGATCCTTGTCCTGCTGGTGCTTGTATTGTGTACGCCCCATCCCGAGTTGGTGCGAACTTGCCTGCATTTTTATCCCGATGGTACTCCGAAATTTGACGTAAGACATATTTTCCTTGAACAAAGTTTCGTAACTTGACTTTCTTATGGTAGTCACGTGCCAACTTTCTTTGGTAATTTTCCATCTTCTGGAATGCCACCTCTCTTTTTTCTTCCAAGTCATCTAATTTTTATAACGTTAAATCTGAATTTAGATTTTTCTCCCATGTTTTTGTTCTAGTTGTAGGCAAAATGATTCATGTTGGTATAACTGCTTCCATTCCATAAGTGAGTAGGAACGGTGATTCTCCAGTGGATTATTTTCTTGTGGTGCGGTATGCCCATAATGTGTTATGAAGTTGTTCACACCATTGTTTGTAGTGCCCATCTAACGTTTTCTTTAAATTTGTTGCAATTGTTTTATTTGTGGCTTCGGCCTGTCCGTTACTCTGGGGATAAAACGGTGTGGATTTATGTTTCTGAATGTTGAAAGCTTCAAACAGCATATCAATATTTTTTCCTTGAAATTGTTTTCCGTTATCAGAAACTATGGCTGCCGGAATCCCAAATCTACAGATGATATTTTTAAATAAAAATGTGAACACATCTGAATCCCTGATTCGAGCTAATGCTTTGACTTCTACCCACTTAGTAAAGTAATCAGTGGCCATAATTAAGTATTTGCTCTTCTTGGTTCCCTCAACTAACGGACATACAATATCCACCCCCCATTTCGCAAACGTCCATGGAATGAGTATAGGATTAAGTTCTGTAGCAGGTGCTTTGATTCTTTTTGTGAAACATTGGCAGTCTTCGCACCTTCGTACCATGTTTTTCGAATCATTGAGCATAACCTTGCATTTTGGCTTTCAATGCGAGTGAACGTCTTCCACTGTGATTTCCTGCATCTCCATAATGTATTTCTTTGAGTATGCATAATCCCTCCTTATGTGACAGGCATCGAAATAATGGTCCTAAAAAGAACTTGCGGAATAAGATTCCATCCCGTAACTGGTAATTGTCAGATTTCAGTTGAATTTTCCTTGCTTCTTTAGAATTGGTGAGTAATATTCTATCTTGTAAATATTGATGAATTGGGATCCTCCAATCTTGTTTATTTAACTCATCATTAGCTTGTTGAGGCATAGGTGCGGTGTTTTGTATTGCTGGATCATCAATGTCTTCGGTTACACCTTCTTCTATGTTATCAGTTGTCTTTAACTTTATGGATGGTTCATATATTCGTTTGACTTTTATGGTTGTAATATTGGGATCTCTTATCATTGATGAAATGAATGCTAGTGCGTCAGCATGTCGATTCTTGTCTCGGGACAGATGCCGAAAACTATACTTGGAATATGATTTGCTAGAGTCACAAGATTTTTGTACTCTGTTAAATCTTCATAGAGTGTTTGGTATCTTAATTCGACCTGTCGAATTATCAACTGTGAATCGCTTGTGAGCCGGACATTGTTGATTCCTAACTCAATGATGAGCTTGAGAGCATGAACCACAACTTCATATTCTATTATATTATTTGTATGCTCATCAAACTCAAGTCGAAATGAATGTATCATCCGTTCACCCATGGGTGTAGTAATTACAATGCCAATTCCCGCACCTCCTTATTTCGGGACCCATCAACAAAGACTTCCACCTTTGTGAATTTGCAGAGCTCAAAATATCATGTGGATCCTCTTCCTCACATCCTGGAAATCCTTTAATACAAATGTACAATAAAAAGTGAATAATTAAAGTGATGAAAATTTTAATGATAAAAACTATGATTGAATTAATTTTTTTTTTCCGTCTATCGGACCTTGGATTTCATAATCTTCCTCAATCGGGAAGTCCGCAAGGAAATCAGCTAAAACTTGGGATTTTTGTGCAGTTTGCAACTCAAAAATGATGTTGAATTGCTCTATCTGCGCATTCCATTTTGTGATCCTTCCAACTTTCCCGGTTTTCTTCAGTACTGATTCTAACGGTGCTTTGATCGGGACACGCACGTAATGTGTGAGAAAGTAGGTACGTAATTTTTGGGTAGCAAAAACCAATGAAAAAATGAGTTGCTCAATTTTGGTGTAATTTCTTCCTGCTGAATTCATGGTCTTACTAATGTGATATACAGGTTTCTCCATTTTTTCATTCGTACGCACCAACACTGCACTTATTGCATCCTCCGTTGCCGCAATGTACAAGGTCAATATTTCTTCAGGTTCTGGCTTCTGCAACGCTGGCAATGTGGCAAGATGCATCTTTATGTTTTGGAAAGCTTGATTACATTTTTCATTCCAGTCAAATTTATTTTTCTTTTTGAGTATATCAAAAAATGGTTTGCATCTTTCTGAAGATCTGGCAATGAACCTACTGAGAGCAGCCAAACATCCATTCAATTTCTGTACAGTTTTAATGCTCTTTGGGGATGGCATGTTCGTTATTGCTTGAAATTTTGCGGGATCAACTTCAATTCCATTCTTTGTAACCAAATATCCCGAGAAACGTCCCGATATCACACCAAAAATGCATTTTTCTGGATTGACTTTCGTTTTATATTTCCGCAATGCACCAAATATTTCAGTGAGATCATGTAGATGATCCGCAAATAATTTACTTTTTACCAGCATGTCGTCAACATAGACTTCTAAAATTCGCCCAATCCAAAGTTTAAATATAGCGTCAACCAAGCGTTGATATGTTGCTCCTGCATTTCGTAATCAAATGGTATCCTGGTATAACAATACAACCCCCTTGGGGTGAAGAATGCAGTATGTTCTTTATCCATCTCCGCAAGTGCAATCTGGTTGTATCACGATTGGCCATCCATAAAGGACAATGCCTGATGGCCTTGCACGGCATCCACTAGCTGATCGTATTGGGAAGTGGATAACTACCCTTTGGGCATGCCTTGTTTAAATTGGTGAAGTCTATACAAATTCTTACTCCACCGTTCTTCTTTGGAACGATCACCATGTTGGAAATCCATGTTGGGTATCGTACCTCACGAATGAATCCTGCATTTAAGAGCTTTGTTAATTCTTTTTCCACAGGATCGTGATATTCTGGAGCGACCTTGCGTATCCGCTGCCGAAATGGTGTTGCATCGGGTCGTATTCGTAATTCATTATGTACAATACTTGGGTCTATCCCCGGCATGTCCTCCATTTTCCATGCGAATATGTCCACAAAATCAAGAAGAAGCTTGGTCTAATTTTGCTCCGTATCGGCCTTCATCAGCGTTCCAATTCGCACCTGCTTGGTAAATTCTGTAGTGCCAATATTTACAATTTTGGTTTCTTCTATAGAAGTGAAAACAGGTTTGGGAACTCCGATAGATGTTGGAGTTCCTTTTAATTGCTATGATGGTAGTCCTTCAGATTGTTGGTTTGATGAATTTCCTTGATTTTTGCTGCTCTCCCCTATTTCATTTGTAATTTTTGGTCTGATACTCTGTTTTAAGTATAAGTCTATTTTCTCTTCTTTTGTTTTTGTCTTGCGGTCTTTTTTTTATCCCGTTGTTGTTGTTCCCGTTCCTCATTCATCCTTACTTCCGCCAAAATACACAATTCAGCATCGTCCTGATCTCCTCTTATCTCCATTTCCCATTGTGGTGTTGGGAATCGCAAGTATTGGTGATAGGTTGAGATGACACCTTTCAACTGGTGTACCCATCGTCTTCCGATAATTGCATTGTATGGGGATGGAGCATCCACAACTCTGAACCTTGTCAAAATATTTATCGGTTCAGCAGAGACTTCCAAATCAATTTCTCCCTTTGGTCTTGAAGTTATTCCGTTGAATCCATAGATTACATAATGAGATGGAATTAATTGATCTTCACTGAGTCCCATTTTGCGAAATGTATCATAAAACATGACATTCAAAGAACTGCCCCCATCCAGAAGAATTTTTTTGACATTCCAACCGGACATCGGCAAAGTGAGGACCAGAGGGTCATTATGCATTTCAATTTCTTGGTCCACTTCTCCCGCTGAGAAATTCAAGGGGGATGCCATCCAGTCTTCCCAAGATTCTGTTATCCTTCCCTTTATTTTAAAAAATTTCATGGTCTCGAACCCTCTTGCATAATTTTTTGTCGATCGCAGCATTCACATTTGTCGCTTTTTTCAGAAAAGGAAATCATATTGATAGTTTGTTTGTTGTGTGGGATATGAACTGTCTTCCCTTTGTCAGGTCTTGTTGTTGGTTTGGGTGTTTGAATAAATTCTTTTAACTCCCCAGCATCAATCATCCTTTGAACCAGAATAATGAAATTTCTACATTGATCTGTTGTATGCCCTTTATAGCAATGATACTCACAGTAGTCCTTTGATTTCTGTGTAAACTCCGGTTTTCTCCCTTTTGAAAGCAGCCACTGAAAGTCATGTTTATTTTTTATGATTTTGAAAAGTTTAGAATATGAAATGTTAATTTTTGTAAACACTATTTCTTGAAATTGCTGAATGAACTTTTTATTATCCCATATTCGTGGGCGTTTTGATTCGCTAGCTTCAGCTTTATTAGAAAAAAATTTCTTTAGCTCTGGTGATGTTTCAATTGAATTTATTCTTTTTGTACTACCTTGTTGTCATGAGGTTATCCTTGGACATTGTTCTTGAACGTCTTGCAGTCTTGCACATGTTTCTATTATTTCTCTGAGTTGCCCCTCAGTTTTCGGGTTATTGCGATGAATGTCAACAAAAAGCTGGCATCTTCGGTCTGTTATTCCCCACTTATAATGGTTAACCGCAGCATTTGACTCAATATTTTTTGATCGCCTGGCAAATTGCATGCCATCGGGCTGTATAATCTCGAATTGATTCTTCTGGCCATGAAGCAAGTGAGTATAACTTATCTATCCCCGAATCAACGGGTTTGTTATACATGTACGCCTCGAGGAATTTCCGAACTAATTGTGCATATGATTGAATGGAATTTTCTTCCAATTTGTCATACCATGCTAATGCCGAATCTTTCAAACTTGAGGGGAAACACCGGCACATTATAGCATCATTTCGGTCCCAACGTGACATCACCCGATTGTAATACTTCAAATGCGAAGTCGGGTCCCTTGTCCCATCGTAACATTCAAACGTCGGAATATTGTATTCTCGAGGCAATTGTGCACATGCTAAATGTGGAGCCAACGGTGTTCGCTTGGCTTCCTTCAACACTTCTTTTATTCTCCATCCTTCTTTATTCTTCAAATTTTTTATTCCATCCTTCATATGTTCCATTGCTTCAAAACACCTTTGCCACTGTGTACATTGTATCTCCTGGCCTTCCCATTGCATCCTTGCTCGAGATGATGATCCCGCTAATACCATTCTTTGATCACGATTGTCCCTTACACTTTTGGGTGTTTGTCTACCAGAAGTTACTTCTTGGTCTCGTGGTCTTGTTGCAACTGGTCTCACCCCACGCTGAATTGTATCCTTTAATGCTTGATTTTCCCTGGTCAGAGATGCAATTCGATTAGTACAGGCTCTTTGTTCCCTTCGCATCCCATTCATTTCCTCCATCAAATTTTGTAAGTAATTTATATTATTTTGAGTATCCTCATGAAGTGGAGAATGATTTTGGGCTATAGTATTTGGTGTATATTCTTGAAAAGGTGTATGGTTTCCTGAATCACTCTGTTGAACCTCTTTCTCACTCTTTTCTTCCCTTTGGTGATAATTTCCACTTGTGTTACTTTCTTGATCTCCAGAATTTTCTTCTTGTGACATATCTTCTTTTGGCTTGTTTTCCTTGGTTGTTTCTTTTCTTTCTTAGATGCTTTATGAAAATTTTCCTTGTGCTAATAGCTTTAAAAAGTTAGTCATATAATTTCAACAAGATAATTTAACAAAGAAACAAATAGAAACAGATTTATGGATCTTCTGATTCCTTTGAAATCTAACTATATTTTTTGTGGAGCGAAAAGTAACATCTAACATACTACTTCTTCAATCTTAAAATTTACACGCAAAGAAATCAATCATTAGGAAAAATTCATTCAGACTAAAAATTTCCAAGTTTCACCGAAATACAACTTCAGTTTTGTAAACCACACAAGGAATTTCTTGCAATAAAGCTTATCTATTAGTAAAAATTCATTCAAGCCAAAAATTTCGAAACTTCACTTTAGTGAAAGTATTCCTTATGATTACTAAACTCCTGATACTAAATTTTTCTACTTTTAAATACAAATATAACAGAAAAAATAATTTTTCTACAACATGTAGGATAAATCCTTTGACACAGTCCCGTTTCTAGCGCCAAATTGTTTATGCCAAAATTCTCATTAGCATGAACAACCAATGATTTGTCAAAAGATCTAGATTGAAATCCTTATCTTACATTTTGTTACACTATATCCCCTTAACATTCAAATCATAAGATGGGAGAATTGACAACAACTGACAATAATTAAGTAGTATAGAAACATTCAAATAGACTTATATACATGAGTTCAAGATCCTTACAAGTATGGAAAAAGGATTATATATATATATATATATATTCATACATCAATAATTTCATACTACATCACTTTGTAAATACATACCTAATAGCTTTACTCTAATTCCAGTATCATTCCTTCGTCTTTTCTCTTCCAATTTTTCTGACCCCTTCTCTGTTGAATGAACTTCTCTATTTAGAGTTTGTTCAATGGGTCCCTCTCTTTTTCCTTTCTGTCTATCCTTTATGTTTGATGAGTCATGTTTTCCCGATCTTGTCTGTCAATTTATTGATTATCGTTCCACTGTATTCTTTTGGTCCGATACCTCTTGTCCCGTTACTTCCTTGCGCTCTCTTTATTTTGTGATTATCTTCAGATCAGGATGATCGTGCGGTTGACAGGAAGCTTCTTTCTTATGCATGTTCATGCTTTCGCCTTTTTGGCCCGTTACCTTGTACTATTGACACGTGCTCCTCGTACTTTATGAGTCATCTTCTTCCCGATCCTCAGTGTCAGTCATGCAGTTAAAGTAACTTAAGCAATTAATGCTTTCACTTTTCCACTCTATGCGCATTTATTGCTCCTGTTTTTTCCCGTTCCATTTACATTTAATGCTTTCTGTTTCGATGAGAGTACTAACACTTTCCCGATCTTACATGTCGATCATGCAATGATATTTTCAGTCTTTTACATCTGTCATCCACTCGAACTTTTATAAGGTTTTGATTGTGTGTTTCTCACTCTTTTATAAATCTTTTTTTCTTTGCCTAATCGTTTAATATGTGGTATCTTAACTTTTATTTCCTAACACTAGTGTCGATCGTTCCAGAGATATTATGCAACTTGATTATTGAGGAAAGTGTAGAATGGTAGAAGTGTTGAACATTCAACTGACTAGTGAAGTTTGTCCGATCATTAATAATTTCTCTTTGGAAATGAACAACACTACCGACATCTACATATATGTGCAGCTAAAATAGATGCAGAAAATTAGGTACAGAGTCAATGTAGCATCCCCCATCCCCATGTGTTCTGTTAGGTAATAGCTTGCAGCAGCTTTACTATGCAAAACGACTTAACTGGACCACCATATTAACTTTTGATGATGCTATAACCGTGACGTACATGTTGGTTTGTCACTTGTGTTGGTTGGTACTTGGTACGTCCTCTGTTCAACTACATTGATGAAATATATATCTGTAGTTCCGATAACACAATGACATAAACTTGTATTAGTATAGCAACTTAACGCGTCGTCGTCTCTGATTAACATGTGAAAAAGGGTTTTCAAACCGATGGTTGTCTCTGATTAATGTGACGTCTCTGCGAAAAATGGTTTAGAACCGACTGTTGTTTCTGGTTAATATGTGAAAAAAATGGTTGGGTTTTCGCTTCTTTTGCTAATTGAGATGTATTCCTGGTCTCCATGTGCTTAGGGGACCATAAATGTTTTGCATCCACATGCACTGAACTTTCTACCTGAAATTGATGTTTGGAGCTAACAGTATTAGCTGCATGAAATTAAAAGTAAACCTATAGCAGCCTCTCATCTTTTTTCCTTTTGTAATGTCTTTTTATTTCTTAATTTCCTGATTGATGTGGTTGCCATTTTTGTCAATAATCAAACATGAAAGTTTTTCTCCTAAAAACTGGAGTTCATACTTGTTAAAGATTAGAACCATTCTTGCTCTCAAACCATGACTGCTGACTGCAATGGATATTTCAAGCTTGGCTAGCCCTGGTAAATTGGCTATATATGTTTAACCATATAAAGGCTACCATGTACATTTAGAATAAATTAACTTTCCAACATTTAATATGCAATGACGGAACCAGTTATAGTGATATGGGGGAGCTATGCTATAGTGATATGGGGGACAATAGCTCCCCCACGGTGCGCTACTAGCCGATCAGTAAGTCCATTTCTCTTTGTGTTCATATAAGACATGTGCATTCGTGATTTTTCATAGGAATCGCAACATGGACTTGTGTGTAGTGGACTAGTACGTACTGCAGGAACATTATGCTTTTTTTGATCTTATATGCAGCCACACAAGATGATCACATGGGCAATGAATCTTTGTCACTAGTTAATACTTTTATAGTACCAATGTAATCAATTATTATATCCCCACCACCAATTATAAAGATAAAAGTCCTATCCTATATCTCAAATTTGTGCCAGTGATATAGAACTTAGCTATCTACAACATGCCACTAGCCAGCTAGCACTCATCAAAGAGATCGCCCTAAACTAAATTTTGCAACCAAATCCGGTGGCTAATTTGGGTTTTGATACTGTTGATACTTCTTTTCAAAGTTTAAAGGCACAATCAGTGTTGCTCAACCATAAACTATGCTTTGGTTTATCTTTAGGCTTTTTCCATTAATTTGGTTTGAATCATTAGATATTTTTAGAAATGAGAGGGGGTTAAAGAGACCCCAATCAACAAGACCAAAGAACAAAGAAAAAAAAAAGAGAAAAGGAAAAACCAGACAGAGTAAAGACTCAACTACAGTGGTCAATCAGTAGATCCTACGTTGTTGATAAATTTGCGAAAGTAAACTTTCTCGGCCCATCTTCAGAAATTATTTTCTTTAAGTCTTCGGCAAAAGAGCTTGGATCAAAAACCACAAATTCTGTATTTGGCTGCAGGCTAGCAAGCAGGTCGGCTGCTCTATTAGCTTCTCTGAATGTGTGCTGGACATAACAAGTTGAGAACTTGTTATGTCCACGGGGCCTTGACTAACTCATTCAAGAGGAGATTGGTGACATTCATTGAGTCTGTACTGATAGAGACTCTAGGATAGTGTTTGTTAGCAGAAATCTTGAGACCAGCTTCCACACCTTGGAGTTCATGAAGAGTTATATCCAAAGGTCTTGTGCTCCCAGCAACTGCGTCCAATGGTTCTCCATTCTCGTCTCTGATTATAGCCCTAAACCCAGCAATAGCATCTGTAAGAGAGCCATTAGTGTTAATAGCTACCTCCCCAGCATCAGGCTTGATCCAGGTGCAAGCTAGATGCCTAGTGACAATGAAACTTGAATTTAAGTTCCACATGGAAGACAAGGCTCTGTTTTCATTGTTATCAGGCATATTGCAAGAGCAGGAGGCCATTTTGAGCTTAACTTCCTCCATAATTCTGTAGAAAGTCTGATCAGGAAAAAAATACTTTTGGGTGAAGATTCTTCTGTTTCTCTCACACCATATGTGGTAGATGAAAGAATTGAAACAAAGCTTCCTGGTGGTGCCTACTGCCTTTGTACCTTTCAGGTGTAGAACACACCACTTTATCTTCTCTTCCCAATCTGAATGACGAATACATGTTAACCGCATCAGACTCAGCAGCCTGTTCCAGATAGTGGTGTCATAGTAACAGTTGAATAACAGGTGGAAGTCATCCTCTAGCATGAGGTTACACATTACGCATATAGGATCTACATCCATGCCCCAAGATAGTAGCTTGTATCTAGTCTTCGGACCTCTGTGAAGAGCAAGCCAAACAACAAAGCAGTGCCTCGGAATACAGTTGGGGAACCAAACCATTTGATACCAATCATTATATTTTTTATGGTTTCTGAGGGCATTGTAAGTGTCCTTGAGGGTATACTCACCAGAAGAACCCGATGTCCAGACAATTATGTCTTCTATATGAGGGTCAGTTCTCAGGTTAATGATGTCCAGAGAGGTGTTTCCTGGAGCACTGGACAGGTTAGGAGAGAGAATCTATTCACCATTAACTAGACAACTACTAACATTTGCCTCAACATGGTGGAAAGTATCATAAGACATCTGAGGAGGAAAAAGGCTGAGAAGGTTACCTTGAGGGAGCCATTTGTCTTTCCAGAGCTTAGTACTATCCCCATTACCAATCAGATGGAGAATGAACTTGGCAGCCTTATCTTTGTGCTCTAGAATGCGTCTCCAGCACCACGAGCAATCTGCAGGCGCCTTAAGATACCAGAAGTCTTTGTCTTTTATGAGATTTTTGTTGACCCACTTAACCCATAAGGTGTCCTTCTTGCTACTGTCCCAGATGTGACGAAGATTGGCTGCCAAGTTTGTAGTCTCAAGGCAACGGATACCCAGACCTCCTTCCTTATAGGGATGGCAGATTGTGTACCAGTTGACTGCTGGATGTTTTTGAATTAGGTTAATTCCTTCCCAAAGAAACTTCTTGCAGATAGCATTAAGACAGTTGATGGTTTTTTTTAGGGAGAACAAAACAAGAAGTCAGAATACCAACGTATTACTCAGGACTGCCTTTATGAGCAGAACTCATCCAGCGAAAGATAAAGCACGGGCTTTCCAGGTTTTGATTTTGGTGATAACATGGTCAATAAGCGGAAGACAATCCGAGTGAGTCAATCTGGTAGACATCAAGGGAAGGCCCACATATCTTACAGGAAGATAACCAACTTCAAAACCAAGAACATAATTTATGCTAAAGGCATCAGTACTATTCACCAAGGATAAGAAGATGTTACTCTTGTTGTTATTAACTACTAACCCGGTCCTAGCAGAGAAGGTAGTAAGGGTTGTAGCTAGTGAGATAGATGACTGCACGTCGTCATTCATGAAGACCAAAAGGTCATCCGCAAAGAAAAAACGCGTGACAATGGGATCCTTACGTTTAGGGTGAAGAGTGAATAATCCCAAGACAACTTGTTTGAGCATAAGAGAATTAAAAACTTCCATGAGCAAGACGAATAAATGAGGAGATAGGGGACAACCTTGACGGATACCTCTTTTCCCTTGGGTATTAGTAAATCATTAGATTTACTAATACCCCTTCGTAGGTTTTAATGATTTACTAATACCCCTTCGTAGGTTTTAGATAATAAATCATTTCGTCGGTAAACTACAAGAGAAAAATCTGTTGATTCCGGCCACTGTTTAGTACAAGGTGGATCCACAACCTTGTGGGACTGTTGAGAAAGAGGGCTAGAGTTTGATTCCTCTCGTGGAAACGTCAAAGAAACTCTCATAACTCCCTGCTCAGGGGGGTATAAATTAAAAGTTTGATAGATATGCTAACTGGCATTTGAGACTAATGCAAGACCGTAAGGCATGCACCAAGACAATGTAGTTCTCGATATAGCTACTACATGCATGGTCCATTCATTAAAAGAAAAAAAGATAGGGTGAATTAAAGGCTGTAGAATAGTCCATGAGACCAGCATTAATCTTGCAAGTTGCATCCCTTGTATAAGTGTAAAGCTGTGACATATATGCGATTAATAATGTAGAAGCTTTGTACTTTTCTTGCTCTCTGGGTGTGAAGTGTGAAACTTATCTATAGTTGTGCTTGATGCTTAACCGTATCAGACCGGTGTAACTCATGCCATCCATCAATGGCCCCGGTACAAATGTCCTTCTTTACTAAAAAATAAAAACACTATAGGTAGATGAAAATGACAGTCCAAGATAAATTCTATGGTATTTGTGGTTTATGGTTGTTCAGTCGGAATCCACGGCACTCTAGAAAAGTTCCTCATTCATAAATCTGGTTTAGATGGGTGCTATATCAGGATATACTAGAGGTGTAAAGTGTGTCGTGTCAGCACGTTTATAACATGACAACAACACGTTAAATTTGGGTATGGCACGACATATCATATCACATGACAAAGCTCAACACTTGTTGGCCCAGCTGTGCCAACAAAAAAACCAAGCCTTTTACTGCCCATTCATTTTGGCGGTACATAAAACGAAATTTCTTAGAAACCCTAGTCAGTTTTTTTGGGGTTGTCTTCTTCAGTCTCCTGTTGCTCAAAGTCGAATCTTTTAGAAGTCATGAACAAATTAAAATGATGATGCTCAGGTAACAATTTCTTCTTCAGTTCTCTTTAATTCTAGATTTTGAATATGGAAACAGTAATGAATAGAAGAAAAATCATTGAGAAGTAGAAATGAAAGCAGCAATAGTAGCAACAGTGCATGTCCGTTTTGTTGATTGTGATGATTTCATTTTGAGTAACATATTATCTAGACTTCCTGTGAAACCATTAATGAGATTCAAGTGTGTATCAAAACATTGGAGATCCATGATCAAACAAGACAAGTTCTAGATCAAGTTGCACGAAGCACATCGATGTAAAGACATTACATCCTTTTTGTCTGTCCAAGATGGCCTCCTCCTCTAAACCCAAGGAAAAGTGAAGTCAGTGTGTTTGATGTGGGTAGGGAGACATTTAGGGTGATCACTATCCCTGATTGCATCCCTAAAAAAATTTGGTTTTCGTGCATACCGGAAAACTAGTCAATGAATTAGTAGAAGTCGATGGGCATTTAGCTCTTTTAGTCCAAGATGGAGATGACTGGCTCAACTTGTGGATTTATAAAGACAATGATGGTAATGTTGGTGGTAATTGGATTAAAGAAACAATTTAGATTTTAAAGCCATTACCGGCACGGATCTGGTAGTCATAAAATTCATAAGATTGAGACAGAGACAGCGTGAATGTCTCCGGTATTACAATAAAACAGAGCTCAAATATTACAAAAATTGGTTTGAGTCTTTATAGATCTTACTAGTCATCAAAATGTGGCCGCCAGATATCAAATTACACCATTCTGCGAGACTCTGTTGCCTGTTCAAACCGTTCAGAATGGAGAGGAAATCAAATGATATTTTTGATATATATGCTCCGACGACATCAATTAGGTATGTATGGTCCATTATTAGTAATAAAAACATTGCATGTGTGAATCTTTTGATCAGTATGGTCTATCATTAGAGCCTTTTACAGAAGGAAAAACAACAAATTCTGTGATATTTAAAATTAAATGGTGTGTTTAGTTACTATGACACTCACTCAGTAAGTAACAATCTTTTCACCATTTCTCTCAATGTCTTGATAATAAGAAACTAAACTGTTGCTGATATGATTGCAGCTGCAACTACCTTTATAGCTCTATATGTCTGCTAATATGTGAGGAATTTGCGTAGATTGGTATGTAGAGAGTTAATTGTTTAGTTAAGAGATCTTGGACTTGTTGCAGTACACAAGTATGCTACCACACTGCATTACGGTTTCTCTCGCGTAATTATTATCTGTATTTGGCAATAAACAACACCTATCTGATCTTAGTTAGCGCACCGTATACTTTAGACTTCCGTGGAGAGGAGTTCCACATGCTGCACCTTATTATGCTATATATCATTCTTGATGCAACTTAGAAAGCTCCATATAATCATTGTGGTCTGGGACTATTTCTACGTTATTCTGCAGGAGAATATGAAATCTCAAGGTTATTCTGCAGGAGAATATGAAATCTCAAGATTGGAGTATGCAGTTGGATGTTTAGATGCAGAAAGGGCTGCTCGTGAAGCAGTTAATATTAGAGGGAGTTAAATGTGCAGAAGACTTGGGAATTCAGCAGAAAGACAGTTGTTGAAGCTGCCTATTGGGATTTGTCTGGATTATCTTGGCAAGACCATACTATTTTTTCATGATGTTAAAGAACCATTTTAAAGTGTTTTTTAAGTTTTAAGTGTTAGAAAGCTTAATGAACCAGCTGATATGCTACTGGCTAGACATGCTTGAATGAATTTAATCTCAAATCATTGTTTGAGCATGGAGTCTTTCAAACTGACAATTAGATATATGACCTAATTATGTAATCAAATGATCGGATGTCCTGGTAATTTGGTGGTGAAGTCTTTGAGCGATGATGATAATGATAACAATGATCTCAGTTCAAAACCCATCAACATCAACAAAAAAAAATTTATCCAATTAAAAACAATGTTTTCTTTAACTGAAACTCGTCCACACCAAAAAAAAAAAAAAATATCGATCAAAATAACAACAACTTTTGTTTGATTAGGAAAATAAACTCCACATTCTGTAAGGGCAAACTCGTCTTTTAACAGAACTGTCAACAAGTGGTCCAAGTGGGAGACATGTAGAACCTTCCTCTTCTGTACTTCCTTTCGAAATAATAAATATTATTTCCACCCCACACAAACACACACTTCCTAGTTTCAGTCGGGACTCCCCCAAAAACACCTTCTTCTTTTTTTTTTTCTTCTTTCTTTCCACCGAAAAATATAAAATAAAATTTGATCTCGATTCAAACATCACTAACTCTAATATCTTCTTCATCGGATCAACATCCATCCAATATCTCCACAAACACTTACCAGATCTCAGGTAATTTTTGTATTTTTTTTTTCAATTTTTCTGATATTTTTTAGGGTTTCGTTTGATTCTGTAAGTTTTTGCTTGATGATTCTGAATCTTTAGGAAAATTACTTGATATTTTCTTGTTTTTATAAGGTAATTGATGAATTATAGTTTGATTATGATCGAAACGAGTTTTGGGTTAGGGTTTCAAGCATATATGTTAGTTCCAGATACTGAAATTGTTAAGGGTGGAAGAAATGTTAAACTCTTTTCTATACATTTTAGATAGGATTAGCTGCTTGGGTGTAGAGTAATTTTGGTTTTGTTAAGTAACGAGGTTATCTGTATTCAACAATGGACATTATTAAGTTATAATTTGTGGTGGGTTTTGACACTATTTTGGTTGCTGGGTTGGGTTAACTTTAGGGGTTTTTTAGGTTAGGTGTGCGTGTGCCTCCTACTGGTGGCATCAATGGTGATGAGACTTGTCTTGTAAAATTGGGAGTGGGGGCTGTTTGAATACGGTGGCTTACTGAGGTATGCTTGAGGGAGTGAAAGAGGGGCTGTCTCATCATGTGCAGTGGACGTTATTTGGATTTGGTGTTGGTTTCTAATTGTTAATACTTGATAAAACTAGGTACTGACGTGGGGTGTGGGGTGCTGTATGTTCTATTATTTTTCTATACCTTAGGAAAACTAGATAGATATGAAGGTGGGGTATACCTAAGCCGTAGGCCTGTAGCTGATGAATAATCTTCCTTCGTATTTTGTTCCTTACTTCATTATATTTGTAAGGATAGATAGAGGTGTGGTTTGATGGCATAAGCTCTACCAGCTTCTTGTATACTTATCTTTAGTTATTACTAAACATTGCTTCTTCTTTTTTTTCCTTCTTTTTCTCATTTCTTTTTCTGCGTGATATTATCTGATTTTATTCTTGTTTTCTTTATTTTTAGGTCCATAAGTTACCACATCGAAGTTGCACTAGTAGAAGAAACAGAACATTTTCTTTAGGATTTATCTTCTGTTGAATCATTTGGAGCTGTTGATTGAATGGCTGAAAGTTCTTGCATCAAGCGCCTACAGAAGGAATACAGAGCACTTTGTAAAGTATGTCCTGCAGAAGAAATTTGCCTGTTATTTTTTCCTATCTGTCATATATATTTTTTGTTCTTTTGCTACGTTTTTTTCTTTCTTTTTCCGTGGTTGCTTAATTTGATATAACTGTCTTAATGATCTTGTAGGAACCAGTTTCCCACATCGTTGCCCGTCCTTCACCAAATGACATTCTTGAGTGGCGTGAGTTATTTTTATCTTTGCAAGTTTTTTGTTGTCATTACTTTTATCGTTGATTATCAATGGCTTTCTCAATATTTGAACTCCTTTTTATTACATCGAAAAGAAATTGTAGAAGACTTGGAATGAAGTCGCAAAGCGCAAAGTTATGGACGAAGTTATTTATTTTTCATTTTTCATTTTCTTACCATTATGTTTCCTATGATTTTGACGTGAGTGTTGCTTGTCACTTGTCTGTGTATTTTGGTGTCACATTCATATGATGTTGACTGTCATGTGACACGTGTATGTATTTGTGGTTGCCAACCGACTGGATCCACTTGTCTTTCTGTTCTCGTTATTGTCTTATGCATCTGGTTCCTTATTTGTTCTGCTTTTGACTTTTTTGTCAGATTATGTTCTGGAGGGAAGTGAAGGCACACCATTTGCAGGTATGTTAAATGTTTCATATTGTCTAATAAGAAGATACAGTGTTACACTTCAATTTCCAACTCTACTTAAGGATCCTTCTTGGTCCCTATCTCATCTAATATGGATGACCCTTGAGCTTCATCCACATCTATCGTTCCTGAGTTTTCTTTTTGATTTATCAAATTAAGGTGGATTCTACCATGGGAAGATTAAGTTTCCTCCGGAGTACCCATTCAAACCACCAGGCATCAGGTAATATGGTTACCAGCTATTCATTCTTTCAACCACTCTTGTTTATTAGCTTCACTGGTAGTTTCCTATATCGGCTGATACTGACATGGTTCTGTTGCAAATAATAATCCTTCAGCATGATAACCCCAAATGGACGTTTTATTACTCAAAAGAAAATATGCTTGTCCATGAGCGACTGTAAGTTATTCTTTAATCTAAGGTTCTATTGGTACTTCTTGGTGCTTGGCGTTTAGACTTGAGTATTGATCTATTTTTTGGCGCTTCTTTTTCCCTTCTTATTCAGTTCATCCAGAGAGTTGGAACCCAATGTGGTCCGTGTCAAGGTATGCATATTCACACCTTTGATCTTTTATCTAATTGTCCCAGATCATATTTACCTTTATGAGTTCATGCTATGGTATTTGAAGCAAGCACTGCCGTTATTCTACTTCTGCAAACTAATTTGTTTAATATCATTGATGCAGTATTCTCACAGGACTTCTGTCATTCATGGTGAGTTAAATACAGCTGCTTGCAATTTGTTTTGCTTTGTGTTACAAGGGTCATTTTAATCAGCAATTACAATATGGGTAGTATAGCCACTCTTTTAGATATATCAATAATCAACAACAACAACCAAGCCTTTAGTCCCAAACAAGTTGC
>JAJJMC010010752.1:104892-154232 GCA_023531435.1 Papaver californicum | reverse complement strand
AAAATAATAGAAACATTAAAAAAATCCTTTTCAAATTCTGTGTTTTTGTCAGTTCCATAATTTGATTACCTGCACTATTATATTTTAAGCAACCAATAAGTTCTCTGTCAATGTCAAAGAACAGAGTTGTAAGAGCATTTTGTTTATCTCATATGCAGATGGACAACAGTCCCACCACTGGAAGTGTCTCAACTACTGCAGCCGAGAAGCAAAGACTTGCAAAGGCTTCTCTTGCTTTTAATTGTAAAAGGTATACTTCTGATTCAGGGTATTTATAGCATTTTTTTCATGCTGTATAGTATTTGAAGTACTGGTAAATCGTTTAACATTCTCTCCTTGCCATGAGCGTAAAACTCCCACTTAAAGGAACTAAAACCATGGGTGGGAATTGTGGCCTAAATCTAAAGCTCAGATATTTGGAGAAGATTTGACTCTAGTCATGTCAGGTCAATCCTTCGCTGAATATGTGATACATCTGGTAAACTACCCACATATGCAACTATTGCCGGTTTCGCCTAAGATAAATATCTCTAATAATAAAATCAAGTTAATCTTTCAAACCAGCAAACTTCGAAATATTATGTGGTAGAATGACTAAAAAAAACGACATGGGTATGAATCTGTTCCTTGTATTGTAGAGCACTAGTAGTACCTACATTAACATCATCTTACAGGCCCTGTCCCTATAGCTCAACAGTATTTAGATCTGGTAATTAATGAAATTTTATTCTACCTAATGGAATGACAGCCCGGTATTTCGGAAAATGTTCCCTGACTACATCGATAAGTACAACCAGCAACAGCTTGCAGAGCAGTCAGTTTCAAACCAGTCATTAGCAGCGCATCAAAAAGGCGATGATTCTTCACCACTTCTTGCAGTGCCAGCAGGCAGGAATGGAACAGTGTTGCAAGAAGGTCAAGTTAACGGTGAAATTCGAAATGAAGCAATGAAAAATAACAGAAAGGGCTCCAAGAATTTCCCAGTCTGGTTGCTGTTTGTGCTATTCTCTATATTTGGAGCTGTGATGGCCTTGCCTCTTCTTCAACCTTGATAATCGGATGGAAAATCGTGTGGTGAAGGAAGTTTTTTTTATAGAAGGGAGTCTGTTGGTTTGTTTCTCTTGGAAAACCAACAAACTTTTGTATAGGTGTGATGAGGGGTAAAAGAGAGGGAGTTAAGGGGGTTTGTTTTCTGTTGTTGTCGAACTCACAGCTAAATGGGGGTAATAATAAATAGCAGGAATGGGACAAATTTTTTCATGCCATTGCAGCTGTGTGTTGACATAACAAAAACAAAACAATGTGTTTAACTGTTATTCTAGCTGACAACTTAGTCCCAACTAAGTTCCAAAACATGAAAACACTTGTTGCTGGTGATGTCTTATACTATTATACCTATAGTTTCTCTTACGATTTGTTAGGGTTTTCAATTGTCGCTTCTGTGTCTTGTCTTTGACACACTTCCTCACCGTAGTCACGTTTCAAAGTAATTGACAGACATTTTTTGTGTACTCACTCCATGAGAACCAACAGTAATAGGTAGGTAAATGTGTATGCACGACTGTTTATGCATTTAGAGGCATCAGTAGGGCTTATAAGTCTCCACTTTCGGTTGTTGTTCGAGCAAAGACTTGGTATAGTATTAGTTTACTCACATGGGAATGTCTTGGAAGCTTACCAACGCGTCTGTAATACAATATACCCAAATATGTGCAAAAATTTGGGCACAACATCAGAATAGCTCTTCCTCCTTTTCCGCGAAGCTTCAGCTAGATTGGTTACTCTTGGCATCAACATCATGGAAATTTAATATCTATGTTATTTTATTATTACACCAACCAATTGTGCTAAAGTCAATAGGGTCAAGGTTAGGTACTGACTTGGTATTAGTTTATTCACTGTCACACATTCGTTACTTTGTAGTACTATACCTGATCCAGAGTAATGGAATAGTCTATATATAGGACCTGTTGCAGGTGATGAAATAAACCACAACATCATAAGACAAACATACATCCAAAGACTTAACTGCAACAACATTGTTTGGATCAAGTAAGTACAGTTAACGAATTTACCTGCTCTGTGTGAGTTCCATGCTCGTACATGGCAAAGTTATGTGTAGCTATACAATCGTAGTGTTTAATATGTAGTTTTGTTTTTACATGCTTCTGGAAGTTAGTTATGCAATGCCTGACACAATTTTCTTCTTCCTATCTGAATTGTCACAGGAAAAGTAGAATCATGATTGGAAATTGTGTTGTTGGTATTCTCTCTGAGTCTAGAAACAAGTGGGAAAGAAGAACTCCATTAACTCCATCACAAAGTGCACGTCTTTTACATGGACGTATTGAGGAATCTGGTGTGAGACGTATAATTGTTCAGCCATCTATGAAACGTATTCATCGCACCGAGTTGTACGAGGATGTTGGTTGTGAGATTTCAGAAAATTTGTCGGACTGTGGGCTTATTTTGGGAATTAAACAACCAGAGGTATAACCCATGAATGATGAATATCCACTTGAGTTTTTCGTTGTGTGTGTTTCTCGTTTACAAGTTGGGGTATTCATGTACTGTTTATGCAGCTGGAGATTTCCAAATAAGGCATATACATTCTTCTCGCATACTCATAAAGCGCAAAAGGAAAACATGCCTTTGTTAGATAAAGTATGTAGTCTTATTACCAACTCATATACTCTTGTTAATTGTAATAATTCCAAGTTAGTAGCAATGATTGATTAGTGATTTCATATCTATTTCTTATTGAATTGTATATGCCCTTAGATTTTAGCAGAGAAGGCATCTTTGTTTGACTATGAGCTTATGGCTGGAGATGACGGCAAAAGCTTGCTTGGGTTTGGAAAATTTGCTGGTAGAGCTGGAGTTATCGACTTCTTACATGGTTTAGGAATTCGTAAGTCAATCACGAACCTCTTTTAACATGTTATATATACCTTCGATTTGCCTCGAATTTTTATGCATATTATATGGTTTGGTTTCAGGATATCTTAGCATGGGATATTCGACACCTTTCCTCTCACTTGGTGCATCTTACATGTATCCATCTATTGCTGCTGCTAAGGCTGCAGTAAGTTCTGTGGGTGAGGAGATAGCTACACAAGGGTTGCCATCCCAAATATGTCCACTAGTTTTCGTATTCACTGGCGATGGCGATGGTATCAGATTACTGTTCTTATGGTCTTCTTTTCATTAAATTTAATTTAATTCTGAAAAATCTTATGATCATTCGTTGGCACACGTATTTCAGTTTTTTAGTAACTCGGTTTTATGTTGCAGCCTGTCAGGGTACACAGGAGATATTTAAGCTACTTCCTCATACGTTTGTGGATCCCATCAGACTGTCGGATCTGTCTCAAGCAGTAACTCCTGGTTTCACAAGTACATCAAAGAGAGTCTATAGAGTAGCTGGATGTGTTGTAACTTCACGTGACATGGTCGAACCCAAGGACCTGACCAGAACTTTCGATGAAGTAACTGCCATTCTCAAAAATAAAAAATTTCTCTCATCTTTAGCTTTCTTCTCCTTGCGTTGGAATGAAATTTAGCGAGTATTCTGTAACAAGACGATCAATATTCACCTTTTATCCACTCTCAGGCGGACTATTATGCACATCCCGAAGACTACAACCCCATTTTTCATGAAAAAATAGCTCCATATGCTTCTGTGATTGGTAAGTCATTTAGTTGGAGTACAATCTTGTAGTTTTACCGTGCTTTACTTAAAGATCGAGCCGATGATGTTTTTTGTTATTTTAACTGGAACTTCAATGTGCATAACAGTTAACGGCATGTATTGGGAGAAAAGATTCCCGCGATTGCTTAAGTATTAAGCAACTTCAAGAACTAACGAAAGACGGATGCCCACTTGTTGGAATTGCTGATATAACTTGTGATATTGGAGGTTCAATAGAGTTTGTTAGCCAAACCACACAAATAGAGAGGCCTTTCTTCAGGTACCATATAAAATTCATTTGCCTTGTTAAAATCAAACGAGGTTTAATGAAATAGCATCAACTTTTGCTGCATCTGCCAATGATATGGTTGAACATGGTTTTTAGTATGATCCACTTTCTAACTCATACCATGAGGACTTGGAAGGAAAAGGTGTCATATGTCTAGCAGTCGACATTCTTCCAACAGGGTTTGCAAAAGAGGTAAAGTATTCTCAGCCTTGTATGCTTTCTTCTGCAAATTGAAGGACCTGGCTATTTACTCTCTTTATCTGTTCTTTCAATGAAGTCTTCTGAACATTTCGGAGATATCCTATCGCAATTTGTTGGCAACTTGGCATCTACCAAAGATGTTTCAGAACTGCCTCCCCACTTAAGAAGATCTTGCATTGCTAATGAAGGAGCTTTTACTTGCTTGTACAAATATATCCCCCGTATGCGAAGATCTGATCTAGAGTAAGTCTTTTATTCTTGCTTGGAAGTAATGTTCATGTAATGCGATGTTTACTTTCGATTTCGTACTTATCATTTTAAGAAAGTTTCTTGATTTTCAGTGATTCTTCAGAAAGTATAGCGAATGCCAACCTGAAAGAGAAGAAACACAACAAATTAGTAGGACTTGAAACTGTACGCAAGCGGCTCAATGGCCATGCCTGTACAGAAACTGTAGCTGAAATGGTTAGGGAACAAAATCAACTAGCTGATATATGTGGGGACAATCTTGGGTTCAGCCTCGTACCAACCGACCAAATGTACATGTCTAAATGTTCAACAGGGGGAAACTTTTCCAAAGGTGGATTACAACCCTATGGAAACATTGAGTTGAGTCCAGCATCTGGAGTATTAAATTATGGGCAGGGATTATTTGAAGGATTGAAGGCATACAGGAAACAAAATGGTTCGATTCTGTTATTCCGCCCCAAGGAAAATGCATTACGAATGGTGCAAGGTGCTGAGAGGATGTGCATGCCCTCTCCTACTGTTGAACAATTTGTGGAAGCTGTGAAGCTTACAGTTCTGGATAATAATTGGGTTCCACCTGTAGGTAAAGGCTCGTTATACATTCGGCCACTGCTCATTGGAAGCGGGGCAGTTCTTGGCGTTGCACCAGCTCCTGAGTACACATTTCTCATTTATGTGTCACCTGTTGGGAATTACTTCAAGGGGCTTTTGGCACCGATAAATTTGGTTGTTGAAAACAATTTCCATCGTGCAACTCCAGGTGGAACTGGAGGTGTAAAAAATATAGGGAACTATGCTGCTGTCATGAAAGCACAATCTGGAGCCAAAGCAAAAGGCTACTCTGATGTTTTATATCTTGATTCTGTTCACAAATTATATCTGGAGGAGGCCTCTTCTTCGAATGTATTTCTTGTTAAGGGTAAAACTATATCTACTCCATCAATCAATGGGACAATTCTACCTGGCATTACGCGTAAAACTATAATGGAGGTGGCACGTATTCATGGTTTTGAGGTTGAGGAGCGACTTATCTTAGTAGATGAAATACTTGAGGCTGATGAAGTCTTCTGTACCGGAACAGCTGTGGTGGTGTCGCCAGTAGGTAGCATAACTTACCTCGGCAAAAGGATCACATACTGTGGGGAAAAGGGAGGAGTTGGTATTGTTTCTCAACAACTGTATTCATCTCTCACGAATTTACAAATGGGACTTACAGAGGACAGGTTGGGCTGGACTGTCGAGTTAGGTACAACCCAGCACACAAAGCTGCCAGGTTAGGCTTGTATGTTGTGCCCTTGTATGTTAGGCTTCTCACTGCCAAGTTCTTGAGTGGGCTGTGTTCGTGTTATGCATTAAGGTTATACCAGACAGTTATAACAATATTGTCTCTGTATATCTTCTCTTTTCTCGTTTTTTAATTTCTTGTCTCTTCTTGTTCACAACTCTCTTTTTTTCCTTGTTATTTATAATGGAAGCTGAATTAAAACAAACTCAATAAACCCACAGTTTAATTATCCAGCAATGGTTGTGAGTCTTCGACAGGGATTCCACCATGGCAGCAATTAGGGCTGGGTTTCTCAAATGAATTGCAATTGGCTACATGATATTATTAAAACACATCGGAAACAGGAGAAATATGTTTGGTGCTCACGGGATCCACCTGACTTGGCAAATGGCTCAATATACGTATGCCCACTGGAGTTACTCTAACCAGTTCTCGGTCATTGACTATTCGGGATTCAGACCATTACTAGTCAAGTAAATATATTCAACTATTCTTCTTTATGTTCTCCACTCTCTCCAGATGAGTAAAGACGACGAGAAAATAGGTGCAAAATATGAAGCATAAAGTAGAAGAAGACAATAACCAACAAGTCTGTGTAACCACTAACCAGTTTTCTCCTAAGTAGTAAACCAGGAATTGAGTGCGCGGTCATCATCACATGTACGTGATTTGTTTTATTTGTCCAAACATTTGGCTAAGCATGGCTAAGTTCCAAAAACGTAGGGATTATGTTTTAAGCATATTTTTATATATTTGGAAGTGTATGATTAATGTCATATATTAATTTCCTTCTGCTTTTGCGATAAACATAACAGTGTATTACTATTCTGATGCTTTTTTGGGTAAACTTCATAACAGCAGCAAAAAAAAATTAGTAAGTATCCTTAATTTTTGGTGAAATGATTATTTTACCCCTGACTCAAAACTTGATGAATATGACTATTCACTTTAATTGTAAATGATCGTTTTGTCCCTGATTTGTAAAATTACTATTTAACCCCTGATCTAAAAAATTACCAAAACAATCGCATTATCCTTTGTCAAAAAAATCAACCATCAATATCAGGGTAAGCGTCATGTAAAAAATATGGGTGTTATTTTCTTTTTACTAAAAAGGTTATAATTTTATTTGACTAAGTAAAAAAGTCATTACATCCCAGATATATCTTGATGGGTCTCTCATATCCCAAACCTACTCAGCTAGGAAAAGGCCTAGTAATCTAACCTTTAGCAACTGATCTCCAGTTACATACTAAATCCCTGAACATAATAAATTTGAGCCATTTTGGTTCTTGCCCACATAAGAAGATTGAGCTTTTAATTTCTTTTATTTTTTTGGTTCTTGTCCCCTGAAAAATACGGGTGTTACACCCAAGCCCGATCTTCTTTTTCCTATTGCAGCAATATCTAATCCATAGATGTTCATAACTTGTGTACTAATTATCAGCTTTGTAACCTTTTGTACCATTCGTCGTATTGTTCTTCGTCAAAAGGGGTGAATACTCTAGTGTATCTTTTTTATCCCCGATCATGCAGTCTTCTGTAATCCGATCTAAGGACAGTGGCTTGTCGAGGATTATTTGTAATATTAACCGCACCAACTAATTTGTTTAACAAATTTCACCTAAAAAAATAAGCATCAATATCTCTGAGTTGCGTGTAGAGCAACTAGAGATGGAGTGAAAATTTTCTGCTCCTAGTGGCTACATCAGACCTATACTCCTCATAATCCTTATACAGGTTAAAATAACATTATATTTGGTCCTTAGTTGCATTTAAGATTTTCACAAACGGATATTATTTCGTTCAGAGGCGTTTTGGATCTAAACCTGACTACTTGTCACTTCAATTTTGGTAGAGCTTTGTTATTTTCCCATCATGATTAGGGTCAGAATAATGACCCGATTTCTCCTGGCTCTGGCCTACCCAAAAGCTAAAAAAAATTATTTTATTTTTATGATCAATTCTAATTGGGCTTATATATAAAGATGAAGAGCACCGCATTGACCTTTTTTCTTCGTACATGTTTAGGTCTCATAACCGCACCCATAGGAACCCATAATAATGAGTTATTATTTTTGTTTTTTTTTGGTCTATCACTTCTCTTTTCGTAGAGTATTATTGATTTCTCAGCACAGGGGAAGAATCAGGACCTGGCTTTTCCACTCAAAATCTAAATATTCTATTTATTTATTTTTTTATGATAAATTCTAATTGGGCTTATAAACTGTGAGTAAATTTTAGGATTAAGCCTAGTACAAGAAAATGGTCAAGCCCATTCCCATCTTGGATTTCTAGTTCGGCCATTTAGCACGAACCAAGCAATTTTGACGGTGAATTCGAGCTTGATGAGGTTTGGGAAATGGTGTTATATACATTGGATGATAAAGAAATGACTTTAGAGGTAGAGATTATCTACTTTT
The DNA here is from genome assembly GCA_023531435.1 of Papaver californicum. NCBI lineage: Eukaryota > Viridiplantae > Streptophyta > Magnoliopsida > Ranunculales > Papaveraceae > Papaver > Papaver californicum. Next base: position 146,094 of record JAJJMC010010752.1, on the reverse strand, counting down.
CTTCCTAGGAGTGCGTAGCATGTGATGTTGACTGACTTAACATATAAATATGGAAGATGAGGATTGGTTTCTACTATACAGACTCCACGTTGACATGACTCATATGCATTTGGATTATTATTTGGAATGTCTTGGGATTTCGGGTTTGTTTATTCAGAAAATAATACTCTATTTGATATCACTAAATCATATTATCTCCGTTTCAGAAAAAAATTATTATTATTATTTTATTTTAATTTGAAAATAAATTGAATTAGAAAAATGATATTAACTTTTTTCTAAAACAGAGGAATATTATTCTTCTTTTTATAAGATTTATTTTTTTCTATTTTTTCTTTTAGAAACAAAAATGAGACTTAGACTATTTATCAACTAGGCTAAAATAAAGAGAAACAAAAGATATGTGTCGATAATATTATTTTTGTCATTATTAAATTCTAAAACACAAAACGAAATAAATTGTTTGGTGATGGTTTTTGTTTACTTGCACGCAAGCAACTCCTCGTTTATACTTACGTAAATGTGGGTCGTTTGCAACATGTGATGAATCATTGATAGATAAGTTCACGTTGGGAATGGATGGATAAAGTGATGTTTATATCTTTAACGTATTAGTAAGACGTAATGATATGGACTACTTCGATGATGATGATCTAACAGGAACTACGTACGTAGTAGTAATAGTCTCGGTCTTAGTCAATTCAATTAGTAGGCAGTAAAACTCTTCTTCTTCTTCTTCTTTCTCTCCTTCCACATTAAACTATAAATACAAATACAGAGAACCAATAACTCAACTGCCACGTAGTCTAACACTTTCAGACAACAATCAGCAACCAAAAACACACTTCTTGTTTCACCCTCTCCACCTAATTCACCTCTTGTAAGTATGAATGGATGAAATCCGTGATTCCCTTTAATTTTACTCATTTCTTCATTCCTTTGTTCCAATTCCTTATGATCACAAAATTTTCCGATTGATTTCAATTTTTTAAGCAGAGTATTTTTTTAAGATACTTTCTAATTCAGTTCTTGAAATCCTCCATTTTACAGAAAATAATCAAGCTCCCTTAAACTGAATAGTTTGTCCCAGCAGTTGATAGCTATCACCACCATGATTGGAAATGGTGTTGTGGGGATCCTATCAGAGTCAACAAACAAATGGGAACGAAGAGCTCCATTAACTCCATCTCACTGTGCTCGTCTCTTACATGCCGGGGGCGGCACTGGGAGTTCCGGTATCACGCGTATAATCCTTCAACCCTCCACCAAACGGATTCATCATAACGCATTGTATGAAGATGTTGGTTGTGAGATTTCAGAGAATCTCTCTGAATGTGGTCTTATTTTAGGAATCAAACAGCCAAAGGTATAACCCACCCATGCATGAACTTGAATTGTATATCCACTGAATGAATCTCTTGTTTTTCGATTGCTAAATTTTTATTTGTGAGTTTGTGTTCTGATGAATTGCCTTTCGGTATAGTTGGAGATGATTCTTCCGAACAAGGCGTATGCATTCTTCTCGCATACTCACAAGGCGCAGAAGGAAAACATGCCTCTGTTAGATAAAGTATGTTGTTCTTGATACTGGTTCGAGTTCACGGTTTGTCGATTGCTATTATCTAGAATTTGGATTTGTAGTGACAAATTGGTATTCATAGTAGTACTTCTTATGTGATTGTGTTGTTAGATTTTAGCTGAAAAGGCGTCGCTGTTTGATTATGAGCTTATTGTTGGAGATCATGGCAAGAGATTGCTAGCATTTGGGAAATTTGCGGGTAGAGCTGGACTAATCGACTTTTTACACGGTTTAGGAAAGCGTAAGTCGACTCAATTTTATGATGCTACACTTCTCTATAACGACTTTGTTCATTTCGTGTATCGATTTACATGATTCTTGGTATAAATTTTTAAAAGAATAGCCTAAATTTTGTAATTTTATTATTCGGTTTGGTTTCAGGATATCTTAGTTTGGGATATTCGACACCTTTCCTCTCTCTTGGAGCATCTTACATGTATCCCTCTCTGGCTGCCGCTAAGGCTGCAGTGATTTCTCTAGGTGAAGAGATAGCCACGCAAGGGTTGCCATCCGGAATATGTCCACTAGTTTTCGTGTTCACTGGAGATGGCAATGGTATGAATTTACTACTGTTCTGGTGTTCTTTTCTTTTCATTTTACTAAGTCTTATGCACATTTGTGGTGCCAAATAGCGTCACTCAATTTTATGTTATAGTGTCTCAGGGCGCACAAGAGATCTTTAAGTTACTTCCTCATTCATTTGTGGATCCTAGCAGACTTTCTGAGCTCTCTCCAGTGGTAATAACTAGTTATTGCATCTTGTCTGAAGGAACCTTTGCCTAGTTTCTGCATTTAACGATTGGAACTTCGTAAAATTTCAGGGTGGAGATCTTACACAAAACACAAGTACATCAAAGAGAGTCTATCAAGTATATGGATGTGTAGTAACTTGTCGTGACATGGTTGAACCTAAGGATTCGGCCAGAACTTTTGATAAAGTATGTATGCCTGTCAATTACTCTTTTTTCCCTGTTTCTTAGCTTTTGTTTACTCACCTGGCGATGGAATTCATGACCACGTCTTGTTCTCTTTCAGGCTGACTATTACGCACATGCCGAACACTACAACCCAATTTTCCATGAAAAAGTAGCACCATATGCTTCTGTGATTGGTAAGTAGACCCTCTGGCTCAAGTATAACACTAATTGCAGAACTCTCTCTATTCACGCTTCATTTAAATTTCAAGCAATGTGTTTTTATGTTAACTCTTTGATGTGCATAACAGTTAATTGTATGTATTGGGAGAAAAGATTCCCCCGACTGCTAAGTATTAAGCAGCTTCAAGAGCTCAGCAAAATAGGATGCCCACTCGTTGGAGTTGCTGATATAACGTGTGACATTGGAGGCTCAATAGAATTTGTCAACCAAACCACACAAATAGAGACACCTTTCTTCAGGTACCGTTATAAGAATTCATAGTTCAGAGAGTTCGCGCTCCTAAAATAGCTTCTCTGTTTGTGTTGCATCTGCTAATCATACAGTTCATTGGGGTGCTCAGGTATGATCCGCTTTTTGATTCATATCACGACGACATGGAAGGAAAAGGTGTCATATGTCTAGCCGTCGACATTCTTCCAACAGAGTTTGCAAAAGAGGTGTGATTTTTCAACCCTTTATAACTTTCTTCAATTTCAGCAGTATTCTATGTGTCACACCATGCTTTTGTTTCTTTATCTTTCCATAAAGAATTTAGGAGATAATGTGTCATATCACGCCTTTTCTTTCTGTGAAGGCATCTAAGCATTTTGGAGATATTTTATCTCAATTTGTGGGAAACTTGGCATCCACTAAAAATCTTTCAGAACTGCCTTCCCCTTTGAAAAGAGCTTGCATAGCCCATGGAGGAGCTCTTACTTCCTTGTATGAGTATATCCCTCGTATGCGAAAATCTGATCTAGAGTAAGCTTCAATCTGCTTCTTTATCCTTAGCTATGAGCTTCTTATCTTCCTTTGATTTTTCTTAGAAGTACGAATCATATTTATGATGTTTATGTTTGATTTCTAACATAACTGTTGGAAACCGTTATCCCATTTTCAGTGATTCTTCAGAAAATATAGCAAATGGCAAATTGATAAAGAAGAAACACAACATACGGGTAAGCTTTCAGTGAATTTTGTTTCATGTATTACTTTACCATTTTATCTAATTCTTATTGTGAATTGCATTGAAACTCAACAGGTATCGCTAAGTGGTCATTTGTTTGATAAATTCCTGATAAACGAGGCGTTGGATATTATTGAAGCTGCAGGTGGTTCTTTTCACCTAGCTAGGTGTGATGTGGGTCAAAGTTCGTTCGCCATGTCATTCTCTGAACTTGAAGTAAGTTCTGTTTTATCATCTTAACACTGAATTGTTCCAAGGTATTATACTAGTTTGTGTGAATTGTTTCTTGTGTGTGGATTCATGACAGGTTGGTGCCGATGATAGAACAGTTCTAGATCAAATAATTGATTCCTTAAATTCTCTTGCTAGTGCAAATGAGGATTCACGATATTTCGATAAAAATGAGAATATGTTCTCTATGAAGTTTGGTAAGGTCAGTGAAAGTGTGGCAGAGAAGGGAGAAGACTTGGCAGATAGACCTGCAGTTTTGATTTTAGGTGCAGGACGTGTCTGCCGACCAGCTGCTGAGTTCTTAGCTGCAGCTGGAAGCATTTTATCTAGTCAATCGTTTAAACCATGTTTGGGGAATGATGATATAGACGAACCTAAAGATGTTCAGGTTATTCTGGCATCACTCTATTTAAAAGATGCACAAGAGGTAAATTCTGAGAAGAAGCTTGTGTTTTCTTATGAAGTTTGAGTTTTTTCAGCCTTGTACAATACTCTCACTAAACTCATTCCGATACTGTGCACTTTGTAAGTCCAAAAATCTGAGTTAGTGATTTCTAATGTAGACTATTCAAGGCATTAAGAATGCAACAGCGGTTCAGCTTGATATAACAGACCAGGGAAGCCTTTGCAAGTATATCTCGCAGGTAAATTCCTGCACCTGTATACTGTACCAGTAGTACCGTTCGTTTAGAGAATCATCCCGTTCAAGTTCTTACGGCAATTTAGTTACTCAGTTTGATGACTATAAGAATCCATGTTGCAGGTCGACGTTGTTATTAGCTTATTGCCACCTAGTTGCCACATCACCATCGCAAATGCATGTATCGAGGTAATTACTCCAGTTCAGTATAGCTAGTTCACAGGCAACCACATTTTTCTGTTAACGTCACATTCATTCACTTGTTGCAGCTCAAAAAGAATCTTGTAACTGCTAGCTATGTCGACGATTCCATGTCCAAGTTAGATGAAAAGGCTAGGAATTCTGGTATTACAATTCTAGGCGAAATGGGATTGGATCCGGGCATTGGTAATCTTCTTTCCAGCTATGTGATAGAGTTTCTACTTTTTGTGCATAAAGGGGATGTTGGGTTGTTGGGTTGCAGAGCCATATGGCAGCTACGTCCATCAGTGTGATTGAATTTTCCATTTTAACTCTTCAGACCATATGATGGCAATGAAAATGATCAACCAAGCACATGCAAGAAAGGGTATAATAAAGTCGTTTACTTCCTACTGTGGAGGACTTCCATCTCCAGAGGCCGCAAACAATCCATTGGGATATAAATTCAGGTACTCACAGACTTTTTTTCCTTCACCAAAAGAGATCAAAAATAAGAGACCTTATACAGTAAGATTTACATATTTGCGTCTTTTAGTTGGAATCCTGCAGGAGCTATTAAAGCTGGAAGGAATCCAGCCACGTACAAGTATCATGGAGAAACTATGCACGTTGATGGTAAGCAGTTCACAAGCAATACATATAAATAATTGATAGAATTTAGGAGTACACTGGTGTCTCTGCCAGCTTCTATATCTAATAACCATAAGAACTTGCAGGGGATAAACTTTATGATTCAGCAACCAGGTTCAGGATACCTGATCTTCCAGCTTTTGCTTTGGAGTGTCTCCCAAATCGTAACTCCTTGGTCTATGGGGATTTTTACGGAATAGGCGATGAAGCTTCAACCATCTTCAGGGGAACCCTACGCTATGAAGGCACGACTTAATTTTTGCCTAGCTGATGCTAAGTAGGAACGGAGTTCAATCTAACACTTACATCTGATTTTTCAACTTCTCCGTTGCGCAGGATTTGGAGAAATAATGGCATGCCTAGCAAAAATTGGTTTTTTCAACACTGAACCTCATCCTGCTCTGAAAGAAGGAAAAACACTTACATTTGGTACCTTCCTAGATGAACTCCTAAAAGTTAACAGTGAGAATACAGTGGAAGTGAGAGAAGGAAATGAAATGATTGAAAGGCTTATGACACTCAGGGCTTGCAAAGAAAGAGCCTGTGCAGCAAAGACCGTAAAGACTATCAGGTAAGTGACACTTCAAATCTCACTTTTCGACATTTTCTTATCATTTCCCTTCTCTAAGCTATTTTTTCAAAACTCATATCACTGCTAACTAAAGTAGCTCCTAGATGTTGTTCAAAATTTGCCCCTGACATACTTATTCATGACTGGTCAGGTTTTTGGGACTTCATGAACAAACTGAAATCCCTGTTACTTGCCAAAGTGCATTTGACATAACCTGCCAGCGCATGGAGCAGAGATTAGCTTATGTTGACACGGAGCAGGTAACAAAGGTGTTCATATCAATGTTTATACTGACACAGTCGTCAATAACTTGCTGAATTAACTGGTGTGCTTTGATGAATCAGGACATGGTGCTTTTGCATCATGAAGTGGAGATAGAATTTCCAGATGGACGACCAACAGAAAAGCATCAAGCCTCTCTATTGGAATTTGGAAGAATCAAGAATGGGAAAACTACAACTGCCATGGCTGTCACTGTAGGAATTCCCGCAGCCATAGGAGCCCTGGTACTCTACCAAATAGTCACAGTTTTTCCTTTTCCTAATCCCAATTCTTTTTGACCTACGCTAATCATAAAAACTTGTGCATATATTCTGGTGTTGCAGCTATTACTACAGAACAAGATCAAAACAAAAGGTGTCCTAAGACCTCTCGAACCTGAAGTCTACATGCCAGGTAATAAGGAATGACAGTATAACCATTCTACATATTCATCTTATCACTCGCTACACAAAAACATTCCAATATCCCTGCCTGACAGGTTTTGAATCCTAACGATGTTGTTTGTGTTCCTTTGCAGCACTGGACATATTAGAAGCTTACGGTTTTAAATTGTCAGAGAGGATGGAATAAACTAAACATACAATCACATTCTGCAGTCACAAAAGTCTCTCTCAGGCGCTGGATTCATGACATTGTAAACAAAAGATAACAACCATGTTCTGTATATAGTTTTGTATAAAGGCGTTCAAATAATGCAAACTACAGCTTCTGTTCCATATAAATCTATCTATATTTCATAACAAAAAGTTGCATTCTTTTCTCCGACAAGAACATTTTGTTTGAGTAATCATAACTCATTACATTACCTAAAAGAATCAAAATTCTCCTAGAAACACTGACATTGCAGAACAACAAGTTAGCTCAACAATCTAAGAATCATTTCATTCGGATTCATATAATACCTCATAAAGATTTGTGCTTGACAGTGATTCCGCGTTCCCCAGCAACAATAACAGTAGTAGCCATATCAATAAACATCCCATGTTCAACAACCCCCACAATCCTATGCATCTTATCACTTGCAACATTCAAATCCCCAATATCTTCACTGAAATACATTTCCACAATGTAATTCTCATTATCCGTTTTAAACGGTTTCCCATCACCCCCAATCCTCAATTTCACCTCACACCCTCCTGGAAACAACTTCTTCAAACACTCCGCTGTGTAACCCCAACAAAACGGCACAACTTCTACCGGCATAGCTAATCCGGTACTAGACCCAATTTTCTCAACCAATTTAGTTTCATCAACGATTACAACTAATTTCTTGGAAGCCCCTTCAATCATTTTCTCCCTAAGTAGTGATCCACCCCTCCCTTTGACAAGATTAAGTCCGGGATCAACTTCATCAGCACCGTCAATCGATAAATCAAGAACCGGGTAAGAATCTAAGTCAGATATCGGTATACCTAATGAAATAGCTTGTTGTTTAGTTTTCAATGAAGTTGGGATTCCGGTGATGTTTTTCAATGTGCCTTGTTTTAGAAGCTCGCCGATTCTATTGACGGCGTAGTATGAGGTTGAGCCGGTACCTAAACCGAGAATCATACCTGATTGGACTAGCTCTACTGCTTTGTATGCTGCCATTTTTTTCAATTCATCTTGAGTTAATAAGGGTGTTGTTGTTTCTGATGATGATGATGATGATGATGATGGTTCTATCATGGAGGTGGTGGTGATGTTTTGTGGTGGTGGTGAGGGGCGGAGGAGGTGTGGGTGTTGTTGATGTGGTGGGGAAATTGTAGACGCCATTGTTTGATTCTGAGATGAGGAAAGTTAGGGTTTTGAGAGGAAGATTATATAGAAGGAGGGAATAAGGGGATGGCTGAGGTTTTTTCTGGGATTTTTTTTCAAAAAATCTTATTATTATTACTTTTTTTTTTCGAGAAACGAATTGGATTCGTGTTTTTAATGGATTGGACCAAACGAAAACGCAATGAATACAGGAAGCGTGATTTTGTTGGAAGGTGGGGAAGGATGTTAGATGGTGAACTTGTTTGATTAAGGGGTGTTTTTAGATTCGCAAGAGTTTCGTCTGTTTTATTTCGATCTGACTCGGGTTTTGAATCTGATTTGAAGCCTAACGCAGCTCATTTATTCGATTTGGAGGTATTTAAATAAGGTACAGTTTAGTATATAAGTTGTTGAACACATATCTGTCTAGATCAAAGTTGTATCATATTGGATTTCGATTCATACCGGTTGAGAGCGATATACTTGTACGCCGGTACATCGGGGAGATTTCGGTTTATATACCGACGAAATATCGATTTATATATTTTATATCTATAATTTTATAAAAAAATACTAGCTCACATTTTATAACTATAAATATATTTCAAAACGTTATAACAAATGTTTTTTTCATCCGAAATATATAGATCCATAGATTCCATATATAGTTCAAAGTTCAAACAGGAAACACAAGATAAACAACAACAACTTCAAAGTTCACCGTCTAAAGTACTAATTAAACAACGATATTACAATTCTAATCAAAATCAATAGATTCATTATAGATATCAATGACATGAAAATAATCAAACCAGGCACAAAGTTAAAAATAACAATGCTACCTGCAACCGATAAGAAAGGTTTTAGGAATGACTACTGAAGCATGAAAGAGGAAATATATTGCGTACAGGTGATGTTGAATCACAAGAATAGGATATATATCTACTCTTACCAATTTCATGCTTATCAATTTCATGCTAACCAGTATAAAAAAAATTCCAGCTAACCAGTATAAAAGAAATTCAAGCTATGGTATCAAAGCCTTTTAGTGTTACTAGTTTTTCTTCTTTACTGGTGTTACATACCAGACTTGTTTCCTAACTCATGCATATTACACTATGAGCATGATCAGACAATCGAAACCTTAATTGTCTATATTTTTATATTTAATTTCGGGGAGATCAGATATTAAGAAACTGACAATATAAAAATATATTTTGAAACTTTTATTAATTTTGTTAATTGTTTTAGAAATGTATGCTTGTATATATATATATATAGTATTTTTATATTTAATTTCAGGCAGATCAGGTATTATGAAATTTAAAATATTAAAAAGTATTCTTATTTTTTGTTTAGTGTTTTAAGATGTATTTACAGACCTTATCATTTTGTATAGTATTGAATTTTATTGTGTATAAATTTATTTTCGTTTTCATTAATCCTTAAAGTCATTTGGTATATTCGTTTCGTTTTACTTTCCGAGTGACGTACCAAGGTTTGACCTTGTTAGATGGATTAAAATCCAACCCATTTGAAGGGAAAATTTACTGGTCTTTCATAGCTACTGCTGATTAAAATAGATTTAGTAGTCTTGCCATGTATACAGATGAAAATAATTATGATGACTATCCGATATTTTTATCATCTCTAGTATCGGAGAACCTGGTGGTGAAAGATAATCCTTCTTCCCCATTTGATTTTCAGCCCGTTTTATGTGGTCTAAAAAAAGAAAAATTCTAAACTAAAACAAAGAATTGATTTATAAGCTTCAGAAAATAATTTTCTAATAAAACACGTTGGATAAACTTATCGATATAATTTTTTATTTCTCTAACCTTTTAATTTTTAGATTTTTTATATACTACTTCGCTTAGGTGGTTATGGCTTTACGTTCCTCCTCTATTTTTATTTTCCGTTTTTTATATATATAAGATCCATTTCTCTGTAGTCGTCTATTTTTATGGGATTGAACATTAATAAAAATAGCGAAAAATAAATCATTATGTGTGCGTGGGCCGGGGTGGGGTAGAGCCTCGAGGTGCTGCTGATATCCAACCAAAAAAGTATGCATATCTTTACTTTACTTTACGTTACCTTACCATATTTTTATTATTAATGTCCTCAAATACATCATACAATTTTAATCGAATTTATTTATACGCAATAGGTCTACTACATCTTTTTGGTACCATGAATCCGTGATGAAATAACGTGTGAGAAACCAAATGAGGTCTCAGCAGTACCTCCTCGACTTTGACTAAAAACAAATGCATACATACGTTGGACCATTCATTCTCATGAATCTACCTCTTTAAAGTTCCAAGTTCATGATTGATCATCAATTTGTATCCGTGTCCAATGGATTATCTTCGCTTATCAACTGGTTTCTAAAACCTATGTTTGGTTGTAAACCATCTCATCGGTAGCTCTCACCTGTCCAGATCTGGTCCGTTTTAGGCCGGATCTTAATGGGATATTCATCTCCTTTCTTTGTTTTTAACTTGTTATTTGTTTTAGTTAACTTTATTTATGCTTATCTTTTATCATTTGGTAAGTTTTGTTATCTTTATGATGATTTTATTTCCTCTGCTGGAGAAGTTTATCTCGGATTTAATGGTCGTTCTTGGTTACTATGGGTTTTAAGATCACTAGTGGTGCTCTTCATTGACGAAATTTTTATCTTTTTTATCTCCGACGACGGAATCTCCATCTTTGAATTATTTGGCAACAAGATTTTCATAAAAATGATTTTAACGGTGGAACCTTCATCACAAGTTTTAAGAGATTTAAGCAAATCACTCCATTTCTAGGAGCATTTCTTTGTGAAGAAGAAAAACAAACAAAATAGTTGGTCATGCTTGTATTCATTATGTTTCGTTAATCCTTTTCTTTTTTTTATCGGATTTGTCGGTGTTGTACTTATATAATATGTTCTTGTTACTCTGTATTCTCTAATTTTCCATTTTAAACCTATTATAACCTCGAAAAAAAAAAAAATTTGCTTTAAAATAAAATAAAATAATATAGAATATGAATCTTGGTTGCACTATGAATGGCTAAAGGAGGTCATAGACTCGTAGGTTTCCCGCAAAACGTGTTGTACTTTGCAATGTAGGTGACTTGAATCTGCAGCTCCACTCCATGATATTTTTAGGATTGTAAAAGCAGTCAGAGACTTTGAACTCTAGTTTGGAGGATATTCAAAGTCTTAGGCTTTACCTACCACGGTCAAGGTAAAGCCCCCCCAAGGGGATATAGGGGGAAAGAACTTGGCCGACAATGAACCTAGCTAGAACCTGCAAGTCCGGGATTCCATACAGAGCCGCCGTACCGGCCGGAATTTGACCCATCAGGTGGTTGCCGGGGAATGGGTAATTAGGTGTGGAATCAAACAAGAACATCGCAAACCAAACTCATGAAGCTAACCAACTATTTTATACAGCACAATCCATTTACAAGGTCCCGGCAAATTGCGAAACGTAATAATCACTTTTACAGCATTACAAAAACTATGAAATTGATCCTATTATAAACACCAGAAATTGATTTAATTTGAAGATCGATGAAACTAAAAGTGGGTGGGATTATTTCACTTCACCTCAGTAAAAATAAAAAATGAAAGAAATTTTGATACAATCATTCAGATGTTCATCTCCTCCGCGGACAACGGCGACCGTTCCTTGCCGGCGGTACTAGTACTAAGTACATAACCGGTCGGAGACATTTTTGAGCACCCTACTACTTCTCCTTGTTCAATATCAACTACTACACTAGGACTACTAGGGACTACTCTCTTCTCCCTGCTCAAGAGTTTCCGCAATGACTTAAACCTTGTACTCACCGGTGATTTCAAATCGTCCTCGGAAACTCTCCTTGCTGAAGAGGGAGTAGTAGGTGGTGATGAGAATGAAAAACCATGACTTAATCTGTCAGGTATATCGATCACCAATGTTCTATCCGGTCTTAAACTTGGTGAAGAAGAATCAGACGACGACGAAGTTTCTTCTTCACCGGAATCTCTGGTACTAACACGAGTTTGGTTACCCCAAAACATGACATTAGTTGGATAACTTGGAGCTGCTGCTTCAATTGACAACAACCCATTGTTGTTATTGTTCTCGGCAGTTACCACCGGTGACCACTGAGCTTCTTGATCAGTACATGAATCTGGAGATGATAATTCAATTGAAACAGGATCTCTACAAAGAGGACAAGTAGAATTTGACTGAAACCACATATCAATACAATCAACATGAAACCCATGATTACATTTAGGCAAAACCCGAGCTTTTTCGCCTTCCTCAACCTCAGAAAGACACACTGAACATTCAAGCCCGTCTTTGAATTCATTGGAACTGAATGTAACAATACGAAGTGATTTCATAACCGAAGCCGCAAGTCCTTTCCGGATCGAAACATTCTGATCTTGACTTGGTGTAAAGACGAATCGACGCCGCACCGTATTTTGGTTGCCAATTCGGCGTCTCCAATACCATTTGGAATATAAATGAAGAACTATAACTAGTACTATGATTAGAAAAAGTATAATAATGGATGCCAACATCACCTTGCTACTTACATCTACAATTTGAGATTTTCCCATTGACTTATCGTTCTTCTGAAAACTGCGATCGTCCATCTTCAAGCTGATTTACTGATAATCAATTCACAAGATTATTGATGATAGTTGCACAAACTTTTGCTTATATGAAGAACTGAAATGAGGAAAACATATTTTCATATATAAGAAGAGGGCAAGGAAACAAACGAGCAATCAACGACAAAAAACTGAGAATTCAACGAAGAAACGTGTTGCTGCATAGTAGTGATGGAGATAGAAGAAACCAAGAATGGAAAATAAGAACAAGTTGTTGTGAGAAGAGTCAATAAGTCAAGTGGTTTATTCGTATTTCCATTTTTTAGTGTATTCTTTGCTTTGACCGTTGACTCTTCTTTCACCAGAAAACGTAGACAAAAGGGTACATAATTTTGAACTTTAGCAGGGATAATTGGTTGGGGACAAAAGTCTAATTAATAGTCAAAAAGACATAAAATAGTGCTATTACCCCAGTTTTCATTAGGCCACCGGCCCAAAACAAGTCCTTACCTAAATTAATATTGATATATCATAAATTTTTATTTTTATTGAGAAATAAAATGATTTCTTCTTTTACTGAAATAATTTTCTCTTAAACCATAAATCTCAAATTTCCTAAAATTAATTCTTTTTTTTTTTATATCAATTCATAGCGCTGCTGATATAATTCCTTCACGTTTTAGAGAAAAATCCTCTTTTTATTTTTGTCACCTCAAGAAGAAGAAAGGTAAAGAAGAAATTACAGTGATTATAAATCACTACTAGTTTTGATTTTGGTTGTGTTTTCTTACTTTCCTGAAAGTTTTCTCTATGTGTGGGTGTTTTTCAGGTGAAATATGTAAAGAAATTTGGTTAAAAAAAAAAGCAAAAGAGAAGTAAGTTTTCTTCCCGTTGAATTCCAAAATGATGTCTGTTGTTGTTAGTAATCTTTGATTTGATGTGTTTTTTTAGTCTTATTTAGGGCTTGGTATAGATCCAACACACGATTCAAATTGTATTATTTTTTATTTCAAGGATTTCTGAGGGTGATTTATATGTGTTTCGGCTAGAAATTTGATTCATGATGAAATACAGCTGACAGTGTTTTTTTTATACTTGATATTAGTACCTAATGTGTTATGGAGTGCAATTTGTTGGTAGTTTTAGTTAAGATTATTTTTCTAGTAATCACTAAACTGACTATTTCGTGAAACTCATTTGGAACACAATGTATCTACTGATTTTGTATGTCAATAAAATGTTTGTTGAGGAACAATCCTTTAACACCTTTTACTTGCAGACATTGTCTTTAGATACACTCCCGAGTTCTCCTAATCACAAATTTACAAGAGAGTGGGTGTTAGTCTAATCATTTGGGTAGACTCACTTCCTATCATATACGTGTTCAACCACACATGTTTTATTGAACAAGTTTTTATTATGAACCTGAATCTTGAAGTTTGAGCATTCATTAATTCGTTATGAACTTGTTTACTTAAATTATTTGGGGGTGAATTAGCAATGTGTATCTATGTTTTCCAAATTTTTGGTAAGAATTTTGATACAAGATGAAATACAGCTGACTATGTGCTTTTGATACTTGATATTAGTACCGAAAGTAATATTGAATTAAGTTTGGTAATTCAGTAAGTTTGATTTTTTTTTTAACAGTTGCTAAACTTGCTACTTTGTGAAGCTCATTTGGAACCAATGCATCTACTGAATATGTAATGTGAATGTTAGTCAAGTCATGTAGAACCATTACCTAGGATGAGTTTCAATAGACAGGGTCCTTAGTTCATCTAGCAGTGATAGTTGAGAACCTACATTTTCAAGAATGATGGAATTGTTCAACGAATAATTTCCTAATTCTACTCTAAAATTTACTCAATCAAAACAAACTTCAGCTTACTTGCAAGACTGAATATTTAATTTTGAGCATTCTTTCTTTACGGACTTGTCTACTCATCCCTGTAGACTACAGCTTTCTTATCTGCTTGATTTGATGTCGAAATGAATTTTCTGTTATCTCTTGCAATTTATTAAGTAGGCAACAGCTGGTGGCCAGTAAATTAGGAACATTCATTACTAAGTTACCCTCTTCTCATTTGATTTACTTTGTTTGCTTTTTGAATGTCAAGGACGCCATGATTAAGAAGTTTCACCTGTCTCTGGTTCTTGTATTTCTGGTATTGCTCTTTGTCCTCTTGCAACTCAAGATTGATCCACTGTTGACTGGGTCTGATATAGCGGTTAAGAAGCTAGAGGGTTTCAAGAATGGGATGTGTCATTTCTGTGAACAGCATCCACGTCGACGTGTGGCACAGTCGTAATGATGGAATTTGCGAGGTTGGTATGGGTGAATCATACGTTTGAACGTTTATTATTGTGGTTTGTTGGTTTTGCCAAGATACATGGCTTAGACAAGGTAATGACGCGAAGGGTCGTAATGTCTGTGACTGCATTGATGACTCTCATTATTATTGAGGATCAAAGTATTAGTAGCTTGATCTTTCTGAGTGTGCTGTTTCTCTGCCTCGTCTCTCTCGTGGTGCTTACCTGTGGCAATGATACATCTGGTTTCACAGAAGGTTTTTTTTTTTTTTTTGCATCAGCTGCGGTATATGCATGGCAGGGAATTCTTTATCACGCCTTGGTATGTTTCTGTGTGTCTGGAATAGCGTTTGCTGCTAAGGTATATATACTACAGTTTCTCCTCCAGCTTATATCGTATACTGTTTCTTTCTTTGCCATATGATTGGCATTTAGTTATTCTAACTAACTTACATACTTTGATTGATTTCAGCGCATTCAGGGGTAAAACATCCATATCTTTTGAGGGAGGAAGCCGGCTGCTTGATTTGAGCTTTCTTTTCATCAACGAGTACTATAATAGGCTTTAGCTGTTTCCTTTATTCACGACTTGGTAACATATCAGTAATGCACTCTTAAATTTCTTGAGCTTTGAACTAATTTCTTGTCATTCTTAGCTTTGGCACAGACTTGTCTGTCTTTTGTCTCTGTAAATACACAGACAGCCTTTTGAGCTTATCCACTCATTATCTTAACTGCCCTCTTTTCCATCTGTATATTGCTGGTTTATTATCTAAATTGTGATTTTCATTGTGCCTAATCACACCATTGTTGCTGAAGAACACTAGCTCGCCATTGTTTACCTAGACCCCCATCATGTTTTTGTATTCGCTCCATTGATTCATTTTCACATGGAAAACAAGATTGTCCAGAAATTTAGTGGGCTGGCTTGAGGTGTTCCTCGGTGCACAGCCAAATAAAATTTTAAATTACATTGAATAGGAGCAACAACAACAGAAACAACGGCCTACTATGGCCAGAAAAGTAAAAATGGTACTAAAAAAAACAACAGGAAATGGGAAAACATCTCTGAAGATGACTTATTATTGACAAGTGAATCACATACGCTTCCCGGAGAAAGAAGCTAAGGACTCCTTAGAGCTTTTACTATGGGAAGGCTTCAATGACAGACTGAATAGCGCGAATGGGTCTGATCTTATGAGACTGAAATCCTGCCCGTTTGAGCAAATTTTTCCAATCATCTGCACTTCTTTCTCTACCACCCGTATTCACCATCATATCAATATCAAGAATCAATCTTGTCTTTGTAAGTTCATGTTCAGATTCTTCTTCAAGTGCTACATCCACTATGATCACTTTTCCTGTCTCTTTCGGTATTGCTTCTTTGCATTTCTTTAGAATGTCGACACACTCTTCATCAGTCCAGTCATGCAAGATCATCTGTTTCACAGATCAAAAAAACAAACAAATATCCATTCTTTAGAAGAAGGGTCATCTCTAAAATATCAGTAATTAGAAATTAAGTTAGAAGACTCACCTTGAGTAAGATAGCTTGAGCGCCGGGAACAGATTTGAACATATCACCGGGAACTTTTTCGATGTTAGGGTGATCATGAGAGTTAGCAATAACATGAGGAAGATCATAGAGTGTACATTTGATATGAGGAAAAGCTTCATATATTGCCTTAATTGTTGTACCATTTCCTCCACCAATATCAACCAGAGAATCCAAACCTTGAAAAGTATCTCTACAATCTTCAATTAGAGTTTTAGTTAAAAGTCTTGTTTCTCCGGCCATTCCTTCATTAAACAACTGACTTTGATCTGGATTACCTTCTAAATACTTCCATATATCCATCCCCATACCTTTCTCAAATGCTGTTGTACTTCCACTTCCTAAACCTTCTTTCATGAAATGCCATGGAACCATGAAATCCTTTTGCGTCATGCCTAATATCATTGGCACCATACTTCTCTCTGCATCTCTTAAAAGTAATGTACCAAGTGGTTTAAGCGAGTAAACCTTACCAACTCCAGCATTACAAGTTTCTTGGTGTAAGATATTCAGGTGAACTAAGTATCTTACTATTCTGTACAAGTAATCAGAATTGACATTTGGAATTGAGAGTTTTGATGAAAGTTGTGCAAGTGTGATTGACCCATCATTGTTTTTGATAATGTCTGCGATTCCAATCTCTACTGCGCAACGAAGAAGAAGAGAATCAGCAAAACCATAGATTATATTCCATAGTTGAGCTTGATCTTTGGTGCCAACTACTTCTTGTGTTTGATCAGCTAGTTTCACATCTGAACTACCCATGATGTGTATTTTTTTATGTTAAGAAGGCTATATGTGTGTGTTTGGGAGGGTGTTGTGTGTGTGTTTTGAATTCTCTTTAAAATTTATGATTTATAGATATTATTTTATTTTTATTTTTATTTTCCTGATCAATGAATAAAAAATATTTACATTTATGTATCTGTCAATCATTATTATAAGATCATAAATCGATGGCGACATCATAAGTCAGTTAGTCGCCATCGATAAGTCAGTAAAGTTTCAACGTGGGATTGACAATTATGTCAGATCATGCCCACGAGAGACAAGCAAGAACCTCGTGGGAATAGTTAGGTGATGAAGACAACAACTAATGCAGATGAACTTCTCTGCTAAATGTTTCAGAAAAAACAACAACTAATGCTGATGCTTTCTTTGGCTACAGTCAGCAACAAGCTTTATGGCAGTGCCAATTCTTTGGGTATAAAAGTACCCTCACCTTAAACAATAATTTTTATGACGCATGATATAAAATATAAATAAAACACCAGTTAAAGATAAATAACAGAGACGAAAGATTTAACATGGATCGACGAGTTTTATTTATACAAATCTCGTAAGGAGATAAGTTTTGTTGATTTGGGGATACAATGGTGTTTGGAAGAGATAACTTGTCTAGTATCTGGTCCAGAACTTTCCCCTTTGGTGACTTAGTCAGCAAGCAGTCCAGAATCTTCCAGAACCTTCATTTAGGATTTTGATATTGGATTTGTGAAAACATCCCAACTAACATGGGCCAGCAAAATTTTCTGACGGATTTCGACTTTGACCGACGGATGTAGATTGATAGACCTGGATGACTGGTAGAATGAGATTACTGGCTGGTTGTCAGAATGACTGCCAGACTGGGTCACACAATGGGATGAATTTTCGGCAGACATTTCCGACAAATTTTCGGCAGACTTCTCCGACGGACTTTCTCTATGAAAAATGGACTGGCAGCCGTTTCCGTCGAAACTGGATTATATGCTCAGGTCTATTTCAATTTGTTTCTCATGAATTGGAATATCCTTGTGGGGTTGTAGTGCATTTTACGTGCTTACGCCTTCTGTCGTGAAATGCCAGAGAAAAAACAATTAAGAATTTTAAAATATAGTTTTTTTACATCGGACATCAAAGTGTTATGAGCGTAAAGATATTTACTAGTCTCGATATTTACAACAAGGCATCATTTAACTAAAACAGATTTCAAACTTACAATCTATGAAGAAAGTGAGTTTTTTTAGTCGATTTTCTCTGAATTTCGTAGCGGTTAGTATACAGAAAATTCGAAAAAATTGAGTTTGTTGTACGATTTTCACTTTTTGCCTGAAAATGACTTGGGATTGAATGCGCAAGTGTATTTCCATGTTTTTCGCATTAATAAGTTCTTACATGTGAAGTTTTTGTTCATTTCTTGTGCTTACAACTTCTGTTGTGACAAGCCGGAAAAAAAACTCATTTAAAAAATAAAATATAATTTTTTTTGCATAATAAATCCAAGTGTTAAAAGTGTAATATAACTACTCGTCTCGAGCTTTCCCAGGATCCATCTTTTGGCTAAACCGGAATTCAAACGAAGAATATACGAAGAAAATTAATTTTTTTGTCGATTTTCTTAAAATTTCGTAGTGGTTAGTGCACAAAAAACATGAAGAATTGAATTTCTTGATAGATTTTCACTTTTGCATGAAAATGAAATAGGAATATATGGTCTGGTCTATTTCCAAGTGTTTCTCATGAATTGGAATTTCCTTTTGGGGTTGTAGTGCTTTTTACATGCTTACGACTTCTGTTATGAAATGCTAGAGATAAAATCATTAAGATTACTAAAATAAAGGTTTTTTTTGCATCAGACATCCAAGTCTCTAATTGTAATGTATCTACTCGTAGTGGTTAGTACACAGAAAATTTGAAGCATTTTATGTGTTTACGCCTTCTGGCGTGAAATGCCAGAGAAAAAATCATTAAGAATTTTAAAATAAAGTTTTTTTGCATCAGATATCAAAGTATTATGAGTGTAAAGATATCTACTAGCCTCGATATTTACAACAAGGCATTATTTGACTAAAACGGAATTCAAACGAACAATCTATGAAGAAAGTAAGTTTTCTTAGTCGATTTTCTTAAAATTTTGTTGTGGTTAGTATACAGAAAATTAAAAAAATTGAGTTTGTTGTACGATTTTCTATTTTGCCTGAAAATGACGTAGGATTATATGCTCAGGTCTATTATCATGGGTTTCTCATAAATTGGAATTTCCTTGTGGGATTGTAGTGCATTTTATGTGTTTACGCCTTCTGGCGTGAAATGCCAGAGAAAAAATCATTAAGAATTTTAAAATAAAGTTTTTTTGCATCAGATATCAAAGTGTTATGAGTGTAAAGATATCTACTAGCCTCGATATTTACAACAAGGCATCATTTGACTAAAACGGATTTTAAACTTACAATCTATGGAGAAAGTAAGTTTTTTTAGTCGACTTTCTCAAAATTTCGTAGTGGTTAGTACACAGAAAATTCAAAAAAATGATTGTTGTACAATTTTCTCTTTTTCCTGAAAATGAATTAGAATTGAATGCGCAAGTGTATTTCCATGTTTTTCGCGTTAATAAGTTCTTACATGTGAAGTTTTTGTTTATTTTTTGTGCTTACAACTTCTGTTGTGACACGCCGGAAAAAACTCATTCAAAAAATAAAATATAATTTTTTTTGCATAATAAATCCAAGTGTTAAAAGTTTAAATATAACTACTCGCCTCGCGCTTTCCGAGGATCCATCTTTTGGCTAAACCAGAATTCAAACAAAGAATATACGAAGAAAATTAATTTTTTAGTCGATTTTCTTAAAACTTCGTCGTGGTTAAGGCACAGAAAATTTGAAGAATTGAATTTCTTGATAGATTTTCAATTTTGATGAAAATGACATAGGAATATATGCTCTGGTATTTCCAAGTGTTTCTCATGAATTGGAATTTCCTTTTGGGGTTGTAGTGCTTTTTACGTGCTTACGACTTTTGTTATGAAATGTCAGAGATAAAACCATTAAGATTACTAAAATAAAGGTTTTTTTACATCGGACATCCAAGTGCTTTAATTGTAAAGTATCTACTCGTAGTGGTTAGTACACAGAAAATTTGAAGCATTTTACGTGTTTACGTCTTCTGACGTGAAATGCCAGAGAAAAAATCATTAATTTTTTTAAAATATAGTGTTTTTGCATCAGATATCAAAGTGTTATGAGTGTAAAGATATCTACTAGCCTCGATATTTACAACAAGGCATCATTTGACTAAAACGGAATTCAAACGAACAATCTATGAAGAAAGTGAGTTTTTTTAGTCGATTTTCTTAAAATTTTGTTGTGGTTAGTACATAGAAAATTAAAAAAATTGAGTTTGTTGTACGATTTTCTATTTTGCCTGAAAATGACGTAGGATTATATGCTCAGGTCTATTATCATGGGTTTCTCATGAAGTGGAATTTCCTTTTGGGGTTGTAGTGCGTTTTACGTGCTTACGCCTTTTGTCGTGAAGTGATAGAGAAAAAACAAATAAGAATTTTAAAATATAGTTTTTTTACATCGGACATCAAAGTTTAATGAGTGTAAAGATATCTACTAACCTCGATATTTACAACAAGGCATCATTTGACTAAAACAGATTTCAAACTTATTTTAGTCGACTTTCTCAAAATTTCGTAGTGGTTAGTACACAGAAAATTCGAAAAAATTGAGTTTGTTGTATGATTTTCTCTTTTGCATGAAAATGACTTGGGATTGAATGCGCAAGTGTATTTCCATGTTTTTCGCATTAATAAGTTCTTACATGTGAAGTTTTTGTTCATCTTCTGTGCTTACAACTTCTGATGTGACAAGCCAAAAAAAAACTCATTCAAAAAATAAAATATAACTTTTTTGCATAATAAATCCAAGTGTTAAAAGTGTAAATATAACTACTCGTCTCGAGCTTTCCGACGAGCCATCTTTTGGATAAACCGGAATTCAAACGAAGAATATACGAAGAAAATGAATTTTTTAGTCGATTTTCTTAAAATTTCGTAGTGGTTAGTGCACAAAAAACATGAAGAATTGAATTTCTTGATAGATTTTCACTTTTGCATGAAAATGACATAGGAATATATGCTTTGGTCTATTTCCAAGTGTTTCTCATGAATTGTAATTTCCTTTTGGGGTTGTAGTGCTTTTTACGTGCTTACGACTTCTGTTATGAAATGCCAGATATAAAACCATTAAGATTACTAAAATAAAGGGTTTTTTTTTGCATCCGACATCCAAGTTCCCTAATTGTAAAGTATCTACTCGTCTCGAGCTTCCCGACGAGCCATCTTTTGGCTAAATCGGAATTCGAACGAAAAATATACGAAGAAAGTGATTTTTTTAGTCAATTTTCTCAAAATTTCGTAGTGGTTAGTACACAGAAAATTTGAAGAATTGAATTTCTTGGTAGATTTTCACTTTTGCATGAAAATGACGTAGGATTATATGCTCAGGCTATTTCCATGGGTTTCTCATAAATTGGAACTTCCTTGGGGAGTTGTGGTGCATTTTACGTGCTTACGCCTTCTGTCGTGATGTGCCAGAGAAAAAACTTTTAAGAATTTTAAAATATAGTTTTTTTGCATCGGGTATCAAAGTGTTATGAGTGTGAAGATATCAACTAGCCTCGATATTTACAACAAGGCATCATTTAACTAAAACGGAATTCAAACGATCAATCTATGAAGAAAGTGAGTTTTTTTAGTCGATTTTCTTAAAATTTCGTAGTGGTTAGTACACAAAAAATTAAAAAAATTGAGTTTGTTGTAAGATTTTCTTTTTTTCCTGAAAATGACTTGGTATTGACTGCTCAAGTGTATTTCCATGTTTTTCGTATTAATAAGTTCTTACATACAAATTTTTTGTTCATTTTCTGTGCTTACAACTTCTGTTGTGACATGCCGAAAAAAAAACTCATTCAAAAAATAAAATATGATTTTTTTTGTATAATAAATCCAATTGTTAAAAGTGTAAATATAGCTACTCGTCTCGAGATTTCCGAGGATCCATCTTTTGGCTAAACCGGAATTCAAACAAAGAATATACGAAGAAAATTAATTTTTTTGTCGATTTTCTTAAAACTTCGTCGTGGTTAGGGCACAGAAAATTTGAAGAATTGAATTTCTTGTTAGATTTTCACTTTTGCATGAAAATGACAGAGGAATATATGCTCTGGTCTATTTCCATGTGTTTCTCATGAATTGGAACTTCCTTGTGGAGTTGTGGTGCATTTTACGTGTTTATGCCTTCTGTCGTGAAACGCTAGAGAAAAAACAATTAAGAATTTTAAAATATAGTTTTTTTACATCGGACATCAAAGTGTTATGAGTGTCACGATATCTACTAGCCTCGATATTTACAACAAGGCATCATTTGACTAAAACGGAATTCAAACTTACAATCTACGAAGAAAGTGAGTTTTGTTAGTCGATTTTCTCAAAATTTCGTAGTGGTTAGTACTCAGAAAATTCAAAAAATTGAGTTTGTTGTACGATTTTCTCTTTTGCCTGAAAATGACTTGGTATTGATTGAGCAAGTGTATTTCCATGGTTTTTGTATTAATAAGTTCTTACATGTGGAGTTTTACTTCATCTTATGTTCTTACATGGGAGATTTTCCTTTTTTCCTAAATAACTTGGGATTACATGTGCAAGTCTATTTCCATGTGTTTCGCATAAAATTTAACTTTAACATGGAGTATTAGTACATTATCTGTGATTATGCCTTATATCGTGAAATGTCATAGAAAAAATAATTAAGAATATTAATATAGTTTCTTTTTCATTGGACATCCAACTATTCTAATAGTAAATTATCTACTCGTTTAGAGCTTTCAAACGAGCCATCATTTGATTAAACCAGAATTCAAACGAAGAATTTATGGGATCTTTAGTCGATTTTGTCTAAATTTAGTATACTGAACATTTGAAAATTTCAGTTTGTTGTGCGATTTTCTCTTTTGCCCGGAAAAGACTTGAGATTACACGCGGAAGTATGTTTCAATGTTTTTCGCATTAATTGCAACTTCCCAGTGGAGTTTTTGTGCATTTTCTGTGTTTACGGCTTCTGTTATGAAATTCCATATATAAAACCATTAAGACTACTAAAATAAAGGTTTTTTTGCATCAGACATCCAAGTGTTCTAATTATAAATCATATACTCTTCTAGATCCTTCTAACGAGCCATCATTTGACTAAACCGGAATTCAAATGAAGAATATACGAAGAAAATAAATTTTTTAGTCGATTTTCTCAAAATTTCGTAGTGGTTAGTACATAGAAAATTTGAAGAATTGAATTTCTTGGTATATTTTCACTTTTGCATGAAAATGACGTAGGATTATATGCTCAGGTCTATTTCCATGCGTTTCTCATGAATTGGGACTTCCTTGAGGAGTTGTGGTGAATTTTACGTTCTTACGCCTTCTATCGTGAAATGCTATAGAAAAAACAATTAAGAATTTTAATTATGAATGACGTGTTTCGACATGTCTAAATTGTTTCTTCAAATTGGTATAGTCAAACTCTCTTTAAAACCCTAAAAATCTCGTTCCCAAATCATTCGGTAAACTTTCATGTGTAAAGGGATTGCTTCCCGCCATTTTCGGATTTGAACCAAAATCCAAATGTTGGGCGTCTTTAACAATCTCGGGTGCCCTTATCCAAAGTTGCGGTGCCTTTAGAATTTTTTTTACGGGGTGCCTTTATCAATTTTTTGAGCCAATTTTTTCTTTAAAGTTTATTTCCCAAAAATACCTACAAACACATAAAATACCATAATAAATACGAATTGAACACTAACAAATTAGATAATTGAGAACGATTTAAATACAAAAAATGTGTCTATCATAAATCAATAATTTTTTTTTGGAAAATACGAAAACTCTTATCTATGTTGGAATATGAGTGTGTGTACCATGTGTAAAATAGCCACATGTTGGGCTAGGTTGATGGACAAACCGCCATTTTGATGCCACCCAAGTATATCGCAGCCATTCTTTCAGGCCCAATTCGTTGGCTCATTTTGCAAGCCAGTTCGTCTGCCCGTTTTGCGAAGTCATTTCATTGGCCCATTCTGTCAGGCCTAGTTCGTCGGCCCAATATGTCAGGCCCGGTTCATCGGCCCATTATGTTAGGCCTGGTTCGTCGGTCCATTCTGTCAGGTCTGGTTCGTTGGTCCGATCTACGAACCCACTTCACCGGCCCGGTCCACAGATTACCATCAAGATTGACCAGTGGCCACCACCGGCTACCTCGCCAGACATCGGCCCCCGATCACCACCTGCGGCCTCGACCGGTGGCCACGACCATGCTATCAACTAGTCTACTAGCCATTATTTATCTTGTCTCTTTTATTTCTCTTTAATTTATGTTTTTATCTTATCTCATATCATTATTATCAAATCAATCGTGTTCTATATGTAAAAGTAATTTTCGACACAAACAACGATGAAAACTTAAACCCATCTAAGCTGAACAGATCACCACCGATGAACTCAAAATATATATCATAGTGTACTGTACTTTTTTAATGTATCATGTTGTAGGGTGTGTTTATGCCGATTTTTGTGGCACAACACGAAGCTAGTGTTGTAATGCGGCATGCTGTGCTCAAATTTTGAAATATATGAGGTTATTTTCGTCCACCTAACTACTAAAATACCTTCCTTCAGATATTGTCGTATGATTTGAGTATTCATTGATTCTCACTACTCAACCAACCCAATTCCATTCAATTTCTTCTTTAAACCCTAGAGAACAAAATTAAATCCCCCCGAGTCAAACAAATTCCTCAGATCTTTTCAGAATTTCTCCTGAAAGGAATCTTCTTTTTTTTAATTTCTTAGTAATTTCGACATCCAATTAGCAAATGGATAGAGAATCCCCATCATCATCAGATGAAGAAGAAGATAAACAAACACTAATTCATTCAAACGAAAGAACCACCAAAAAGATGAATTCAAGATCAAGTTTCGAAATTGGGGATCTTCAGAACAAGATTTTTCATAGTGCCGGTAGTTTTCGATCCAATAAAAGGTATTTGTTAGCGATCTGTCTTCTTCCTGTTGTTTTATTTCTTTATTTTTCAATTGATGTTGGAAATTTGTTTCGTAATAGTAGTAGTAATAGTAATTTGAGATTTGGGGGTGGGGGTGGTGATGATCTATCGAATCGAATGAGAGAAGCTGAATTACGAGCTTTTTATTTGTTAAGAGAACAACAATTAGGGCTTTTACATTTATGGAATCATACTACATTGATTCATAATGATAATAATAATAACACGGTCGCGGCGGAGAAAAACACGGGTAGAAATGAGCTTGAAGACTTTACATCTGAGATTTTAAAGCAAATTAGAGTAAATAAAGAGATTCAACAAGCATTGTTGTCGTCCCATCGAGTAGGTAGTAATGTGTCGGATGAGGTTTTTGATGGGAATGTACAAGTGGCGTCCGGTGTTGGTAGGTGTAGGAAAGTGGATTATGCACTGGAGAGACGGACGATTGAGTGGAAACCAAAACCGAATAAGAATAAGTATTTGTTTGCGATATGTGTGTCGGGACAAATGTCGAATCATTTAATTTGTTTAGAGAAACATATGTTTTTTGCTGCTTTGTTAGACAGGATACTAGTTATACCGAGCTCGAAAGTTGATTATCAGTATAATCGGGTGTTGGATATTGATCATATTAATAAGTGTTTTGGGAGGAAAGTTGTGATATCATTTGAAGAGTTTGCGGAAACAAAGAAGAATCATTTGCATATAGATAGGTTTATTTGTTACGTTTCGTTGCCTCAGCCTTGTTATGTAGATGATGAGCGTGTTAGGAAGTTGAAAGGATTAGGGTTGTCTATGGGGAAGCTTGAAACTGCTTGGGTTGATGAGGATATTAAGAAACCGAGTAAAAAGGTTGTTGGAGATATTACAGCGAAGTTCTCTTCTAATGATGATGTGCTTGCAATAGGAGACGTATTTTATGCTGATGTGGAAGAAAAGTGGGTAATGCAGCCTGGTGGTCCGCTTGCTCACAACTGCAAGACATTGATTGAACCAAGTAAGCTTATATTGCTTACAGCTCAGCGTTTTATCCAGACTTTCTTGGGAAAGAACTTCATTGCTCTTCATTTCCGTCGACATGGATTTCTGAAGTTCTGGTACGTAATTGTTTTACATTTCTCCTCTTGCTGATATATTCCAGAATTTATGTTTCTGTATTATCTAGTGTTTCAGTCATGTATGGGAGCTAAGAACTAGTACATTCTAAGTAAACCCAGTCTTATGACTTATTCACAACAAAGAGCAGTTTGTCACCTGTTTAGTGGACTCTAGTACGAGTATTTGGTTCAAGGGAGAATGAGTCTCTGCTTTCTTTCTTTGTTGTCCACTAAACCACTAAGAATGAACCGTCGTTTGTAAGATGCTATTTGCAAGTTTTGGCTCTGCACCAACTTAGATTAATGAATATGAGAATTAACATATGCTTCAAATGACATGTGTCTTTCTTGTCACTTGGCAGCAATGCTAAAACTCCGAGTTGCTTTTTCCCCATTCCTCAAGCAGCGGATTGTATAACACGAGTGGCCGAGAGAGCTGGTGCACCAGTCATTTATCTTTCAACAGATGCAGCAGAAAGTGAAACTGATCTTCTTCAGTCACTAATTGTGGTGAATGGGAAGACTGTTCCACTTGTCAAGCGACCAGCTCGAAATCTTGCTGAGAAATGGGATGCTTTACTTTACAGGCACGGCCTAGAAGGAGATAATCAGGTGAGCTTTGCCTTTCGTATTAAAAAAAAACAGCTGTTCCCCTTGAAGAGGTGATAGCATCTCTATGGTTTTTACGGGAAGACCATGCAATCAACTACAGGAAGGGTTATACCCATTGATTCACCACCATTTGGTGTTCATACAAATTTTTCGATCACTCGTTTTGTGTAGATGTTAGAGATCTTAAAATTTTCAGACCACTCATTATCTGTGCCATGATCATTGTAGGTTACACATCCATTAGATTTTAAGTTACACATCCATTAGTTAGGATATAGTGTTGGTCACTGACTCCATGAATTGTGCTACTCAACCCACCTAAGGTGTTTCCAGTCTATAGATGACTTGCCGTTATTTGTCGAAGAGCTTTTCTTTTCTTCTTAACCTTAGTGATGAGGTGCTGTATCAAATGACTGCCTTAGATTAAAATCCTTTGCATTAATCGTTGTTCTTGTTGTTGTTTAGGTTGAAGCTATGCTGGATAAGACAATTTGTGCTCTGGCTACTGCCTTCATTGGGGCATCAGGGTCGACATTCACCGAGGACATATTAAGGCTTCGGAAAGACTGGGGGTCTGCATCAGTTTGTGATGAATATCTTTGCCAAGGCGAGCTACCAAACTTCATAGCAGACAGTGAGTAAGGAAGAAGTAATGTAGTTATGCAAATGAGTTTATTTGTCAGAAGATTGGTCTTCGTATTCTTTATATTCCTCATTCTAGAGAGGAGAAAGAAAGTGAGAAGTTCTGAAGACGGCTGATGGTTTTTGCCTGCAGATGATAGTGCAATGGATATACCTTTTTTTTTAGTGTATAATTGTGCAACTACGCAGTGGCAAACCGGATGTTGTTATTAGGAATCTCTCTCATTCACTCTCCACGTAATGCAGATCATTTATATACCTCTGTTATATGTAATGTAATTGACCGATCGAAGACCATTACCGGTGTGACTCCCATTATGGTGTGCAATCTACATAAAATGTTTGCGCGCCCGTTATTGGCTTAAACATGTGCAGTAAGGCCCTGGTACGTACGTAGCTCCCTAGTGCAGAATTTTTGTTGCTGAGCTTAAACTAAAAAATTTGCACCATTCACGAATGCTGGCATTGTTTTTGCCACAGCATCAATCTAGAAAGAAGACACGTACAGCTATATTAAATTACACCTGTCTTTCCCTTTTTTTTCTTTTCCTAAGTCTTCAAGTTAGTTTGTAGACTGAAGTTAAGAACATACAGATTGAGTGAGAATGGGGGGACTAGGGAGATTGATAGGAGATGCTGGTCTTAACAACCACCAGCGTAAGATGATGAAGATCTTCAGCCGGCTGATGGTGACTAAGTTACCGGATCGTGCTGCCGTTCATGGAATGAAGCCACTCGTAACTGAGACTGTTAACGTACGTTATCTTTATCACTGTCCGGCACCAAATATTGGCATGCATTCAAAATGATTTGCTTGTGGTGTTGTGTTGCTGATGTTGTTTCAATGTTTGTTTGCAGGTAGAAGAAGTAGGAGAAGAGATAGATAAAGGGAAGCAGGAAAAAGAGCAAAAGATTGAAGAGGTTGAGAGGAAAATAGATTCCCAAATCAACAGCAGAACAATCGAAGAGGAAGAAGAAGAGGAGGAGGAGGTTGAGAAGAAGATAGACTCCCCTTCCCAATCAACAATCACATCATAGACGAATCAACCGGCCTTAATTTACTATGTCCATTCCGTTTTGTAGTGTGTTTTTGTCTCATCTATAGCTAGAGACTAGCCTCTGGTTTCTCTATATGTTGTTGGTAGGAGTTCAACTGAGAAGGATTTCATGTCAATACAAAGACAATTGCAACTATACATCCATTGTATATACCTCTGTAGTACGACATGATATATCTGTAATTCTTAAAGGAAATCTTGATAAGATTTTGGTATTTGATGGCTAAGAAGTTGCAGCTTATACAAAAAAAAAAAATAAAAAAAAATGTAAATGTGAGTGAAAGAAGGTTGGTTATTCTTTTGGAACTATTACTGTTTGTGATCATCAGTCAGAGTCTCCATTATCATTAGCATATACAATTACAACAACCATCCTTTCCTACCGATAGACAACCCTAACCTTAACGGATATTTCGCCAACTGCATTCCCCCCCCAAAAGATTCTTACCTAACCATGAGACAGGGCCTCGTGAGTACCTCCAAAAGGCCGTAATTAGGAAAAAAAACTACAATCTTGCAGGTCTGTTCAGACTGAGGGAGGGCATCTTTAGTCGCACTGGGAAACTTGAGTATCAGCGGTTTGGATATCACCTATAATGCCTAATTCTAGTCTCCTTCTACTTCAACTAGTCTCCCGCGGATCCATTTCTTCTTGATGGTTGTGTTGTTGGAACTTTTTTCTGCCTTGTTGCTTACTGGTACTTCCTGTGCGGTACTTTGGGATTTGATAGCTTCCTGCAATTCTTCAAAAGGAACTGCTAGTTCAGATTTTGCTACATGCTTGTGACTGAAACCATTGACCTTTAGTTGAGCTGGTACGAAATCATCATCATCATCATCTAGACCTTCCATCTCTAGAAGTTCATCACTGTCCAGCATGTCTTCGAGATCAAAGTTACCAAACTCGAAGTCAGATATCGCATCAGAGTAGACATGAGTACCATTTACTTCTTTCTGGTCAGGTGAAGGCATTTTTCCATCTTTTTCACCTCTTTCATCTTCAAGTAGATCGTTGTTCAAGTCAAAAGAAGAACTGTCCTTCTTGTTCCCAACATATGAGATCTGTCCTGACTCTGCAGCTTGGATCGAACGAGTTGCTTCAGCAATGAGTTTTCTGGTTTCCATAAGAGAAGCTAGTGCAAGAGGACTCTTTGTTGCAGCCACCTCTAGGGCCTTAGCAGCCTTCTCAGCCTCTGCAATCAGTAACCTGGCAAGACAAACACCATAGATGAAGGTGCGATTAGAATTACAATCCCCTCCTCTACACCAAACATGAACCAATATGGGTTTCTAATTTCTATTAGTTTCATATGAATTTCTAATATAATACTCCCTCCGTTTCTAGAAAAGTGTTACTATCACTTTTTTAATTTAGCCGTGTAGAAACGGAGGGAGTAGTTTAAAACTGAGATTATTTCGAATATTGAAAAAGGGATAGCCTTGTGAATCATAATCGATTCACACAAATAGGAAGCTATCAGATGTTGCTGTAATACCTTGAAGTATTCATGTCTCAAAGTCGTGTGAACTATCCTAAAGCAATATAGCAATGGTATATACACTTACTTTGCACGTTCCACGGCTTCTGTTTTCTTGGTTTCTGTAACAGCCCTCTGCGCTCTAATATTCCTTATCATCTCCAACTTGGAATCCGCTAATGGATCCTTGTATGGTGCTGCACGACTTCTCTTGATCTTCGGTTTCGGGCAGCTTTTGATGTCACTTTCAGGTTCACTATAAGCTTTCCTTCTTGCAGCGTTTCTATCTCCACTAGGCTTTCTCCTTGGCTTCCTCTCTCTACCTTCAGGTATTCCGTGATACTTGTTCAGAGCATCACAAACCCGTTCACGGTAACTCTAATTAAAAAACACAACACCTTCGGTTAGACTCATGACAGTCACAGTTCAGATTAAGCCAAATGTTCTTTGCAGTATCAAATGAGCAAAAAAAAAAAATCTATTTGTTGCTTACAGGATCAGCCCATTTGGCAGATATGGCTTCTGATATTTTCCTCCTTTGCTCGAGGGATTTGGGTGCCCTCTTGCTCCCCTTGGGCCTTGGTGCCATTCTCCTCTGCTCAATGCTTTCCAACCACTCCTGCTTCAACTGTTCATCCAAAATTTCATACGACTCCCACTGCAGCTCTGCTTCCCCAGCATATCCTCTTCTTGAAGCGTATGCAATCAAGTTTTGCCACTCAAAACAGCAGGTTTCTTGGACCATCAACTTCTCACGGCGCCGGTGCCACCCCATTCGCACTCCAACCCCAATTTTGTTCCTTGTCTCTTCACTGTATAATTCATTGCATAGATAAGGAACAGAAGATAGTACACCAACATGATGACAAGATAAAATAAACAAAGCTGAAAAGCTCAATATCCAGTAAAGCAGTGAATCAATCACCACAAATGAAGTATAACACCAATAACAGTAAATTAATGACCAAATATTGATGTGAACTCTTAGTTTTGTAGCCAGAACAAATAATCTTATATATATATATATATATATATATATTACGACAAAATTGCAACTTTCCCAATACTCAACTGGCAAACAGCAGTGGGATAACTCCCCTTGGATACAGAACTAACCAGCCAGAGAATTTATAACTACTAAATGTATCATCTTTTAGAGACCACTTTACTAATGATTTCTGCTGTCTAAGTTTTATCTCTTCTACTGTTAAGTAGTTAGAATACCAAACAATAGGATATTATTGCTATTGCCATCTAAGTAAAGTGTGCAGATACTCTATCCAATGTGAAACCAAAAGTAGATGAGTTATACTTATTACTTATACATGATAACGTTATGCAACACATGGATTTTCTCTTTGGGAGATTATTAAACAGAACGCAATCAGGAGAAGAATTCTTCTTGTTCTCAAAATAGTGAAACAAACAACTGGGAAAGTCAAAGATGTCGTAAACAAAAATGTTGAAGAAGACAATGTAATGTTAGTTTGTGAACAAAAGGAGGTAGCCAGTTTACCTCTGAGCATGTCCCAGGTTTATTAACTTCATTTTGACCTGAAATGCCGATAGATACTATGAGATGAATGAAAAAATCCTACCCATTTAAAGTATTTAATATCTTTTGGTTAATTAAAACAATAGTTTCTATAACATCCGAAATATCTGACGAGGATACAGATATTCTATGCACATAAGGCAGTAAAACTAGATTCTGGTCATTTTTCGAGTAAAAACATGAAAAAAGCTCTTACATGACTTCACCTTAGGATTTTGCATAGCGATCTTGGTTCTTTCTCGGATCCGGCGTAGAGTCTCTGGTCACGAATCAATAGCTTGTTGAGGCAGCGAAAGAAATAAGTGGTAATGCATACAACTTGATGACGGGCAAAGCGAAAAAATCAAAACTTGTGTTGCTTACCTGCACTGTGTTTCCTGCCTTTGTTCCATGGCACATTCCCTTTATTTGCTTTGGAGATTCTCAAACGTCTCAATCTCTCTCTTTCATCCACTTCAGCCTCGTCCTCTTCACTTGGATACTGAGACGAAGCCGCCTCAGAACCCAGTTCCAAATTCGTACTTCTGTCTTCACTCTGAACCAAATACTTAGACTTGAGTGTAGCAACTGCCTTAATCAGCAGCGTTCCTCGTCTATTACCCCCCATATCAAATCTAACTTTTGTTGGCATCTGAATTGACACCTCCCATGTAGAAAACAATCTCTTCTCCTTTCCAAAATTAAGTTTAACAGATGTAGTACCATGAAGTAATGTCTGAAACCTCGAAGTGCAGAAATGATCTCCGAAAGTAGGTTGTGATGTAGCAATATCTGACAAAAACAACAACAACATTCAATTAAAAATGAAAAAGAAAATCCCATAAAACAATGTCCAGACACCACCACGGAAGTTGAACCAAAGCTCATGACTTTGGATGCAATTCTAATCTCCCTAAGTATGGGTCTTATCCTAATTCAGTTTAAAATTCTATCAAACATATGAATATAAGATAAAAAGATAACAAATCTAACCATGGGTTTTCCACAATTAACTTGAATTAATCGAAAGGAAGACAGAAACTAGACAAGTTGAAGCTAAGACACAGGGAGAATGAGATAGAACCTAATAAAGGCATGAGAGCTCATTCAGTCAACCAACCAATCCAATGGTTTAGTTGGATAAGTAGACAGCTTACTTTCTTTTCTTTCTATCTTCTTCTTCTTCTTCTTCTAATTAGAAGATTTCTTCATTGAAAGTTGAGAAGAAAAGAGTGAGAGAATGATAGTAATAGTAGCAGAACCACACAGAAGGGAGGAGAAGATAACATAAGGCCCATTTACCCACCATATCAAACCCGACCCACTAACCACCATGGCATGCCTATGTTTCAAATGAGTCAGATTAATTAAGATTACCCTGAAATCTGACTCAAACTTCATTTTTCAGATGAGCTTAAATTGAAACACATACAGAGTTTTTCTCCGCATAGACTCTCTGGTCTCCCATTCTTGGTTTGAGTACTACAATCTTAGTAGACAAAACGTTGTTCTCATCATCATTAGCATTCACCTCCATCTAAGATCAGAAACAAATCAAAAAATACTTTATTTTCATTTGATCTTCTTGTACCAGATAGATTCATTAATACCCATCTTTCCATGTCAAACCTCAAAAAATCCAAACTTTCATGGCTTTCAAAGTCTTAATCCACATATTTTGTGAGGGTTTTAGGGTTTTCTATATAAGACCTTTAAACCCATTACTTACATTTGGAATTTGAGGTTTAAACCCTTACTTACATTTTGGGGTTTAGTGGAGATTTGGAGTTTGGACATAAACTGTTTGACTAAATTCCACTCAAGATGATTATTATGTAGTCAGATGAAATGGGTGGCTTCGAAAAGATTGGATTTTTGCAATATTATGGTGGTAAGGTTTTCAAAACTCTCATCACTCTATTGTTTCTTTTCTTCAAATACTTGTACATTCAAACCTAAGCTCAGATATTTTACTAGTAGAAAGAACTCGAGTAGTAATATGAAATCTTCAAATTTTAGCTCAGTGTGCAATCAAAATGGGATCCCGAAAGAAACCCAGATAACAAATCAGTTGGAAACAAGAAAAAGATCGTCACGTTCAGTGGAATGTGCTTTGAGAATCCGTAAAACACTTTTTGAGTATGAGCATTGGTCTTATTTGGTAGAGATTGAATTGCATAGTATGGATGTAAAGTTGAACACATACATTGTTAATCAGGTTTTGACAAGTTTATCTGATTCTGAAATGGGTTTTAGTTTTTATACCTGGGCTGAATCCCAGTTTGGTTACGAGCATGACTACTTTACGAACAGGACGATGGCTTCTTTGTTGCTTAAAGACTCCAAGTTTGATATGTTATCAAGGTTTTTGCAGAGAAGAAGAGATGAAGCGTTTTCAGTGCGTAGAAATATGTACCGGGGTCTTATATCGGCTTACGTTAAAGCTGGTATAATTGATCAAGCAATCGATGTTTTTGAAGAGATGATTGACTCTGATTGCCGGGTTTTTAGTGTAGATTATAATAGATTTATTGGAGTTTTAGTTAAAGATTTAAGATTTGATTTAGCGGAGCATTACTACAGTTACATGTTGAAACTAGGATTTTCACTGACTTCGTTTACGTATTCAAGGTTCATCTCTTTTCTCTGTAAGGTGAAGAATTTCAGTTTCATTGAGAGACTTTTAAAAGACATGGATAGATATGGGGCTATACCTGACATGTGGAGTTACAATATATATATAAACCTCTTGTGCAAGGAGAACCAATTAGACAAAGCTCTGGAAGTAATGCAGACCATGTTACAGAAGGGAAGTGACCCTGATGTTGTCACCTACACAACAGTGCTAAAAGGGTTGTGTAAAAATGGGCGCTATGAATTGGCAGTTAAGCTTTGGCGTGAAATGATTGGTAGAGGATTGCTTCCGGATGGTATAACATGTGGGGTGTTGGTTTTTGGATTGTGTAAACGTGGAGAGGTTGATTTGGCGTATGATCTTACTGTAGACGCAATGAAGCGAATAGTGCCATTGAGCGTTTCAGTGTACAATGCGCTTATTCATGGATATTGTCAAAAAGGTGAAGTTAAAAAAGCACAAGCAATTGAGGAATTCATGAGGAAGAATGGGTGTGTACCAGATATAGTTACTTACAACATAGAATTGAATTACTGTTGTAATAACTCAATGTTAGAAGAGGCAGAAAAGTTGCTAAAGAAGATGGATAGAAGTCAGACAAAACCTGATACATACAGCTACAACCAATTCCTTAAGGCCCTCTGCAAAACAAATCGTATGGACAGTGCATATAATTTGTTGGTGAAAACGATGGAGAGGAGAGGTTTATGTGATACAGTATCATACAATACTATGATTAGGGCATATTGTTGGGCACGCGAAACCCAAAAAGCATACAGGATGTTCGAAGAGATGAGTGGAAAAGGGGTTGAACCAGATGTTGTAACATTTACGATTCTCATAAATGCCTTCTTCAAAAAGGGCCGTGCTGATTTAGCGGAGGATCTTCTTGACCGAATGTCACAAAAGGGACTGTCTCCTGATCGAGTTTTATATACTACTATGGTTGATCACCTATGCAAGACCGGGAGAATTGATCAAGCTCAAAACTTTTTCCGCAACATGGAAAGACTTGGAATCACTCCGGATGTAATTTGTTACAATGCCCTTATAAATGGGCTCTTCAGAGCATTTAGGGTTGCTGAATCTATGCAATATTATGAAGATATGCAACGTAATGGGTGTCATCCTGATGTAGTGACCTATAAATTGATAATTGGAGGGCTCATAAGGGAGAAGAAGCTTACAACAGCTTGTAAAGTGTGGGACCAGATGATGGAGAATGGGTTTACTCTTGATGCTGGGCTTTCCAAGACCCTGACCAATGCCATCCAGTCAAAGGATGCTTCCGTCATGAATATGTCGACAGGTACTACCTAGGTTAATAGTTACGCAAATATTGTACTTCATGCAGAACTACACGCATTTTGCTTTATTAGGAGACTGGTGATTTTGATAACTACAGTTAGAACCAGCATGAGAAAGCTGCTGTCTTTACTAACAGAAATGGTTCTTTGATCAATTTCTTCTTTCAGGTAGGAATTGATTGTATGTATGAGTTGATTATGTCTTTTCATACACTGTTCTCAAGCATATATGGAAGTCAGAGACTCTAAACAACCAGATCAAACCATCTGGAGGTGTGTGAGTGAAGCCAGTCTTCATTGGGGGCCTTTGCAGGCCTGCAGCTCTTCCTGACAAGGCAGAAGATAAAAAAGGAGATCCAGGTATGAGATTTACATTTCACAGAATGTTTTAATGACCTCTGAAGTATCTGATGATATAAAGATGGTGAATAGAAGAATTATTGACACTTCGACTCACATTTACTGCTACCTTGTAAAGGTTAGATCACCTTAGAGAGAAATGACTATGAACCTAGTGGACCCTAATCCATATTACTTTCAACATATTCTTGGGTAGCTATGTAGCGAGAGATAAATATAAAACTCGTCTTGTAATTAAGCTTGCATGTTAATTAGATGAAGAGCAATAGGCTCATCCCCCTAGTTTACTGTGTGTTTCTGGAGATGGCTTCCATTTATATTATCCAGTCTTGTGCAGACTGACATCCCTTCTTTTTTATCTCTCCAAAACATCTCAATAGACCCACTCCTTTTAGAATCTTATCTTTTTGCTCGTATATAATCTTTAAGAAGTTTTCACATTATATTCAAATAATACTGTTATCAATGAATTTGCAGGTGTATGATACGGGCAATTTTGGAATAGGAAACCAAAGGTCATCTATATCACCATGCTCCCCTTCCCTGCATGAATAATCTGTATACATACCATTCTTTCTGATGTTTATTTTTTCTCTTGTGATGATTATTTCCATACATCCATGTATTGTTACCGCTTAAATCAGTATTGTAAACTTAGTCCAATCATACAGATTGGGCTCTGAGAAAATGTGCAAGTATTGACTTCCAATAGAGGCCTTCCAATTTTGAGGAACTTGTCATGAATCTTTGGTCCTACATTTTCAGGCGATTCTTGACCATTATGTAACATATTTTTGGTCTCAAATACAAATTTTGTTTGTGTACATAGTCATTTATCTGGAGTTCTGGGCATAATAAATGCATCTGAAGAACTGTAAGTATCTGTTTAGCTCAATTTATTAAGCACGTCCATGTTTTATTGCTCAACTGTCGGGACTGCACACCAAAGCATAACTGCATACGCCAGATTGCATTGGTAAAAAGTTGGGCTCAAATATCTAATTTAGTCTACTGCACTTCCACGAGAAAGTAACATGTATAAGCAAGTGCTCACGGCCTCCCTATACCCAACTGCAGGGAGTCGGCCAGTTGTAAAACATGCCAGTATTGTGTAACTAGTTATTTTTGCTCTAGTTCTCGGCATTAAAGAAGCATTTGAGTGGCAACGCCTGCAAGTATTGTGCATCATGCCATCCATGCTTCTTTAAAAATCGCCGCAGATGCTCTTGTGTCCTCTCGAGCCTGCATCGAGTATGCCATTTGGAAGAAAAAAAAATGGAAGACTTGTGTAAATGGAAGATCTCTACTAAGGAGTTGCCCTCCTTGGAACTTCCACGTAAAATGCATGCACGATTATTACCCGCCACGAATCTAATTTGTTTAGTCCTTTCAACCAGAATTCATATGCTATCTGAATCGTATATACTGCATTGTCTTTAACATAAACGAAAGAAGTTGAGAAATAAAGAGAGAACTGGTGAGGGTCAAAGTCTTGGTCTTGAAAGTCCTCTAATTTACTGCCTTCAACTATCTTTGGTGATTGTTGCTACACCTTTTTACCACTAGGCAACTACTTGTCCTTTTAAAACTCACTGTCAACAACAAATTTGAACTTGTAAACAAAGACATTAGTAGCCAAAAGAAATGTATTATAATGCAGTTCTATAAGGAAGATGCACCATATAATATCCTCATTTTTATTATTATAGAAAAGGACTGTCATATTATGTGTTTTAGATCATATCTCTTAGATATAAATTATACACAGTACACTTTCTTTAGGGAGCTGCATGGTAAAAAACTTCTCAAAAAATGGTTTTAAATTGTTGGTTCTATGCTATATTTATGTCAGTGTGAGGCGTTTATCTCTGTGTGTCAGTGTCAGTCGATCAATCCAAAAAAAAAAAAATTCTATGCGAGATGCATGCATGAATTATTACATGCCACCGATTGAAATTCTTCTTTTGCCTCTCAACCAATTACCAAACAATCAAAACCACATCTGCAACCTCTTTCACCACTACCAAATACAAATCCTAATATTGATGATACCTTGTCCATTTCTCTCCTCAGGCTCACACAGACAGGGTCTCCCTCCCTCCCTCCCTCCCTATCTTCTCTAAATTTCCTTATTTAGGTCTTTGTCTCGACTCAAAAGACTCTTAAGTCTTGACAAACAAAAGAAAAAAAGACAAACAGAGTGAAGTGGAGT
The DNA here is from genome assembly GCA_023531435.1 of Papaver californicum. NCBI lineage: Eukaryota > Viridiplantae > Streptophyta > Magnoliopsida > Ranunculales > Papaveraceae > Papaver > Papaver californicum. Next base: position 107,839 of record JAJJMC010010752.1, on the reverse strand, counting down.
CCAGTAACAGAAATCTTAATCTGTGCAAGTACACACATCGTCTGTCAATCTATCCAGTGGGTAGAATATACTACATTCGTTTCAGCAAAAGTGTTACTATCACTTTTTTATTTTGGAAAATTTTTAGACTAAAATGAAAAAATGATAGTAACGCTTTTGCTGAAACGGAGAGAGTATATTCTACTAAAGTCCGCAAATGAATGAGACAACCTACTTTCTTCTCTAACGCATCTATAACTCAAATCATAAAAATAATATCATACACCATTGCAGGTGGTTCGGTGCGATTAGTGGGACACCCCCACTGAACCATATTTGACATTTCCACCACAGGACGGTTTGCAAGTCCTTAAAGAGGAAACCCTTTGTCTGGGACAATGGGATTTTGCTGAGACCGTATGGGACGGTAGGTTGAAAACCAACCACTGACATTGGTGCCCACAATCGTTAGGGATGGGGTGTGTTATCAGTATCTATAGGAGCCAAAACGATGACCCTTATAAAATTATGGATTTTTTTGGGATTCCTGGGTATACGGTATGTGACGTATGCTCAACAGGTCCTAATTGTGTTTACAACATAATTGTAAACCCCTTTTAAAATTCCTGGGTATGCGATAATTAATACGAGAAGAGTTTTTGTACATCAAACTTGATCACATTATATTTTACTACTAGTTATATAAAAATAATACTAATTGACTCGACACTAATATCTGTGAATGACACCGTTCTCACTCCGGCAGTGTTTATAATCTCCGGTGAAAGTCAAATACTAAAGAAGACAGCTGCACACCATTCAAATTAATGAGTGCACTGGTAGAAATGAATTAAAAGTGGTTTCAATACATGACACTATTGGTGGACTATATACGTTACCAGTAAGATGAGAAGAAAACAAGAACAAAAGGAGTGAATGGACGTGAGGTGGTGAGAGAGTAGTGGTGGATGTGAGATGAGGTGAAGAAAGTGGAGTAGAAAGGAAGAAGGGGCGCCAATATGGGTGTGTGTTGTGCGCCTTTAGAAAGAAATAAAAGAGTATAGGTGGCGGGATAAACTATATTTTTACTGCTAATTATAAAGTCCATGTTCTCCGTGAAAAATTCAAAATTTGAAAATATTTTGGTTTCCAGAACTCCCGCTCAAAAAAAAGCTTAGATCTACTTCTCCTCTTTTCTGTGTCTGTCTGTCCTCATGTTCCCATTACACATTACTCTCTCTCTCTCTCTCTCTCTATTTATTCTTCTCATGAGGGGGTTTTCTACACTACATCTCACTCAGTCATATAAACAATCGAACAGTCTCTCTCTCAATCGTTATCTTGCTGTTGATTCTACATCAGAAGAGTTCTTCAAGTTGGTGATCTTTTCCGGAACAAGACCATGTCTGTGAAGAACAAAAGAAGAAATAAGGAATAAGGTTTAATTTTTTCTCAATGTTTATCGTTTCTACAAAGTTTCTTAAATTCGTTTATCAAAACTCACATGTCATTCAAATGTTTAATAGTGTGTTGATTTGCTGTTAAGTTAGTTTGACCATATCATATTTTGCAATCTAAGTGTGTTTCATGTGCTCTAATTGATTTATGTATCAATTTTTTTTATACAGTCTATTATTGTGCTGAAAAAGTATGTATATCAAATCATGTATGTATATCAATTTTTTTATACATTACTAGTATTTGTAATCTCTTTTTGGCCATGCAAGCCAAATCAAATCATTGATGACGATGATCAGCATCTTAGAGTTCAGAAGTATGAATGTAGTAAACCAAATAGTGTATGCTATTAAATGTCTGCTGATGAGTGAATTACAATAAACATGGTTATAAAGATTTAGTTTTGTAATTCTTGTAAATTGATTATGAAATCCATTTATGTCGCATGCTGTTGTCAAAATATTTGTGCTTCTGTGGGTCCTAATTTTCAGTGGAAAACCTATTTCTCCCCCTTGAAATCAAGATTTTGCTTACTCTAGTTTGCTGGTTGGGTTTTCTAGTTTTATTTTGAGATCTTTGGGTACTAAAACATTGGTTTCATATTCTTTTTTTGGTGTAGGTAAACAGCAAGAAAACTTATTACAACTTCTCCCAGGTCTGACGATGTGATAGTTAACACCATCACCACACACCATCACCACTAACCATCGCCATTCACCATCGCCACTCACCATCTCCACCAAGCATCGCCACAAACCATGCCACTCACCATTGCCGTACATTGTGTGGTGAAATTGGTGTGTGGTGAAAAGGGTGCGTGGTGAAATTGGTGCATGGGCATGGTGAAACTGGTGCGTGGTGAAATTGGTGCATGGTGAAAGTGATGGGTGGTGAAACAGTGTGCAGTGGAACGGTGTGTGGTACACGGTGCTGGACAAGTTGCCTTCTCCCAGGTCTAACGATGTGATAGTTAACACCATCACCACACACCATCGCCATTCACCATCTCCACAAAGCATCGCCATAAACCATGCCACTCACCATTGCCGCACATTGTGTGGTGAAATTGGTGTTGTTAACTTGAGACTTCATTATTTTTCAATATATCTTGTTACAGGAAGATCAAGTTTTATAACATACTTCATGAGATACCTTAGGAAGCAAAATATTCTAAATCTTGTACATATCTAATACATATCAATGCATACCCTACAATATATATCCTACGTATTTCCTAGGATATTCTGACACTCCCCCCTCAAGTTGAGTAATGGGATCACCAATACTCAACTTGCGCAATGCCATGTTGAGAGTTTTTCCACTTACCGCTTTTGTGAGAATGTCTGCTAACTGGTCTTCTGATCAGACAAATGGTAATTCAATCAGTCCTTCTTCTAACTTCTCTTTGATGAAGTGCCTATCTACTTCAACATGTTTTGTTCGATCGTGCTGGACTGGATTCCCTGATATACTAATGGCTGCTTTGTTATCGCATAGAAGCTTGCATGCG
>JAJJMC010010752.1:62046-94892 GCA_023531435.1 Papaver californicum | reverse complement strand
ACAGATTGAAGTGTGTGAGTCACACATGTTAGAAATGTGTACGTTAGAGTGAGGACTGAGGTTAGCCTTCACTTGTATAAATACCAAGTCCTGTATCAGATTCATAGTTGAGATGAATCAATTTCTGTTTCATTAATCATTTCTGAATACAAATCAATTCTTGATCTTTAGTCAAAAATCACAACAATCTACTACAGTTAATGAATTCTTCTACCTCAGAAAGAATGAATATAAGGTCTCTTAGAGGAACTAGTTCTTGCCTAAACCATGAGGGATAGGGATATCTCTATGTGGGATTCCCTGCATGGCAGGGGGGGGGGTGATCAAGCCAAACCCCCCACAGACTAGGCAATTAGCCTGCCAATGCCATGGTGTTAATCGGTTGGAAGTGGCTCCACCGCCGATCCAGGTTGTTAGTATAAAAACTTGACCAGTTCGCCGCATTTCTTCTCATTTCTCTCTTCTTTGAAAAAAATCCCACTTTTTTTCCCAGAATTCTAATTTTGTCGATTGAATCCCTCAAATTCCCATCACCAGATTCTTCAAACCCATTTTCTAATTCTTGGGTTTCACTGGGGAACGATTGTTAACTAGGGTTTTACATTTAGGGGTTTTTGTTTTGTTTCATTTCAATTATCAAAATCAAAGTTAAGAATCATGAAGGCAGCAAGAGTAATAGTATTTCCAATCAAAGGAAGGAATTGGTGTTTTAGTAGATCCATTGAAAGAACTTCAGCTCAAGAATCAGAATCAACAAAACCATCACCAAAATTTAAAGATCTTTATAAAAAAATTACGTCTGATGGAAAACCCATGAATCAAAATGCTGAGATTATTATTGACTTCTTCTCAACTAAAGTAAGTCTATTTCTTGTTTAATATTACATGAATTTTAATGGGTTTCTTTTGTTTTTGAAAAAATTGGAACTCATTTTGTTGTTTGTTATGTGTAGATGAATAAAGCATGGGCTGGTCTTGGAGAAGCTCCAGAAGGGAGCATCAAGAATAAGATTCATGGGTAATTCTTAACTCCACTACTCAATTTTCCATATTTTGTATGAGAAATGTGTGTTTGACTGAAAATGGGGTTTTGGTTTAATTTGTTCTTGTAGTTTAGGAGTAAAACTGCTGGCTCGTGTTAAGCCGTCTGAAATTTTTCTGAAATCGATATCCAAGGATGTTACAAATGTCGAGATTACTTATCCAACAAGGTCTGTAAACTTCTGATTCCTTTTTACTAAAACGCTATGCTTTAGTGAACATTGTCATTTGGAAAATTTCATACTGCACGCACACAATAGGCCAGACAACCACATAGGAGTGTGCGCACTCCTTGCATGCTGCCAGTCATGTGTCATTGTTGTTATATCGTCATGAATGGATTGTTCGAGGAACGGTTTTGTGCAAAAGAGTTTTTAGAGTTCAATGTTGTTTTCCTGTAAGCTTCAAACTTGATCGTCCTAGACTACAAGTGTTGGAGTTAACGTAAATGTTCATAGTGTGGAATTGATTGAGCAAGAAGTGCTCAAAGAATTTTCTGTACTTTGAATGCTTTGTAGTCTTGCACCTTAAAGTATTTATTTTGAATTGTCGAATGAGAATTAGCGTTAAATGACTGGGCTCTGTTTTGATAGTTCATTACATCTTACGACTTTATGGGTGTCACTGGAACTATTTTAATGAGTTAGGATGAAGCGTTAACATGTCTAACAAGTAAAATGACAGGGTTCTCATTATGCAAACTGAATACTAATAGAAGTTCTAACCCTTTTTAACTTTTCCCATCGAGTAGATATTCAACCTTGTCTAATTGATAAACTGTTTGTTAAAAAATTTGCAGTTTAAATCCTCGTCTTGTGCGCCGAAGATTACGCCACATTGCTTTCAGGTAGCTAAATTATTTCTTCTTGAAATGATTGAGCTATTGTTTTGTGTTACTGAAGCAAAGTGCTCCACTTTTTTCCCCAGGGGATCTGTAATTCACAGACGCTACTTCTATGGTTCTGTTTCGCTGCTTCCACTGACTGCTGCATGTGCTGTAAGTATTTCTTTTTACTGATTTCCAGTGGCTTTGCTTACTATGCTCTATTGCTACTTATACCTTTTTCTACTTGTTTTTATATAGATTCTACCATTGCCTAACATTCCGTTCTTTTGGACGTTATTCCGCACCTATTCTCACTGGCGAGCTCTCCAGGTTTGTGGAATCTTCTCATGGTGTCAAGCAAACGTAGTTTTATTGACCAGTTATATTAAATTAGAACTATTCATGGTCATGCTAAAGGCATCAAGTTACCTAGCAAAAATATCTCAGTGGAGGCATGTTGGTGTTGTACTTGGAGCAATGTATATGTTTTTGTCCGTAGCTTGTCAACTTTACTTTTATAGGGCGATTCTGTTACTCCAGTATACATGTTTCCATCTCATCTTAGTGTCCGTACTCACCACTTTCACTATTTTAGTTTCTTTTTTCCAAGTTATATGTTTGATTAGTTTCATATCTGCGAATCTCTTATAATTCAATCTTATATATCTCCAACCATAATTTCTTTGTCATCCATTTCCATGCTGCCTGTAGACACAACCACTCACACTAATATCTTCATGACTGCAAATTTCATAGGGAAGCGAAAGGCTTCTTGTTCTAGTATCAGATGGCTCGACAACTGGAAACTCAAGTACTGTAAACGAGCAGAAAGGGGACAGTGATGATGACGAGGAGCGTGAACATAAAAGCCTGAATGCACCTATTCCAAAATGGGTAAGCTACTAACCATTTTCCTCATGGCAAGTGATGAAATCATTATCCACATGTATGCAAAATTTGTGTTGCAGTTAGTTGAATTGGTCTGTAGAAATCTAAAGACCTGTCTCTCGGGGATGTTTGTTCATAGACTTCCCTCACCACTACAATAAATTACTGAGAAATCTTGTAAACTGATGATGGTACAATCCATCCTCCAAAATGAATGTGGTTCTAGTTATCCGTAGAATATATTTCTACCTTTTGAAAGTTTTCCTCTTTTTCTTCCCCAATTAGCTAATAAGCCCTTCTCCTGTTTGCAGGTTTTGCATCCCTCTGAAGACCTAGATAAGTATCTCAGCGGCCTAGATGAGGAAGATGGTCTCAGCAAGTCTGTTGTTTCTGAAATTTGCAAAGCTTATCATTTGGACACACGGGAAGTTGTCAAATATCGTTGTTCTATGTAACCAACTATACAAAATTTTGTAAATTTAGGACTCCACAAACCATCCATGCGATGATGAGTTTGTTGATCATTTTGTTCACGACTCTAACAATGAGGTTGTAGGTAGCTTCATTCTCGAAGAAGAGTGACATTTTCATTGAAAATGTTCACCCAAGTCCTCCTTTAGTTACTTACTGTTGTAGGGAAGTTTAGTTTTCAATAATGGATTCAGTTATGCAGCTTGATATATCCATTGTGGTTAAATGTGCCTGTCCTCTATTTGTCGTCTCTTTCGTTCTCCAGCTCAATCACACATGTGCGCACTTGCCATAGTAAAATCAGTAGCCCATTTCAGAAATATAACTTTGTTGTTGGTGTGAAATAGAATTCAAGAGCCTAGCTCTGTGGTGAAAACTTCAATCGATCAGTCCAAGTTTTTGGATTCGGACGAATGCCCCAGGCGTTCACCAATATTTAACACTCTTTCGGAATCGTATATATACTTTGAGACTTGACAAGTCTCAAGTGCTCGACGTGGGAATAGCGATGGATTTGACAAGTCTCAAGTGCTCGGCGAGATCTTAACCGCATATAATATGAAAATAAGAAGAAAAAAACCAAGATCTTGACCGCATATCATATGAAAAAAAGAGAAGGCAAAGCCTCAGCATGATGAAGAGGAAACTAAGGTCTAGCCTAAGCCAAGGCTTAGCCATATACTTAGTAAGAATCTTGAGCCTACATGGCAAGAATTGAGCTTATACTGAAGGTAAGATTCAGACATAGGCCTAAGTCAATACTCGAAGTTAAGCTCAAGCCAGAATTCATGCTAGCCTTAAGACATAACTTGAGGTTCATCTTCAATGAAGTTGCGCCCCAGTCTTAGTCCAACTACCGCATCTTCAATAAACCGTGCCAGTCCTAAAGATGAGTATCACGATCAGGTTATCAATGACTTTATAATGTCACTTAGGGCCTTTGATCAAGCACAAAACTCTATATCGTCACCCCGGGTCTTGGATCTAACATTAGACTATAACGTTAGCCCGGATCTTCAATCAAGCTCAAAAATCTATAACTTCACCTTAGGTCTTGAGCACGTCTAAAGACAAAACGTAACTCATGACATCTGAGATTCGTTCGAGTTTTGCAAGCGTATTCCTGGCACGTTTATCCCTCAGAGCTCACATATTCGTGCACGAGGCTTTCGCAAGGGAATTAGGGTTTCTGTTCTCATCAAAGACAGACACCAGGCCTGCATCCGTCCATAGGCGAAATGCACTGCCTCAGTACTCAATAACATCATTTCAACTATTGAGCGCGTTATCAAAACACATCCTCTCTTCAGAGTCGTTCATGCCTCCGCTCTTCTCTTGACGGACAGGTATGCTAGGTTGACGCTCAACCTTAGCCCCCCGTCTTCCTCCTATTGTTGAACAATGACTCTTATTGCTCCTATGGTTGGATAATAACTCTTATTGCTCCGATGATTGGATAATGGCTTGTATTACTCTTTTAGCTAGAGAAACAACTTTATCCTTAGCCTCTGATCATCAAATTGACAGACCATAAGACAACATCCGACCTCAATCAGCCCACGGAACCGACCACCTTACTTTTCTTCTGAAAAACGTCATAATATGTCATGATCGACCTCATTCAAGCTTGTGTTCTCCTCATGACGACGTATATGGCTAAGAAAATCCTCATTGATCCCTCACATTGATGAGGGATTGCTCTCCCATATGTAAATATGTGATTATTCTTTCCTCTAAGTTATGAAAACTCCGGAGAATACTACCATATCATACGACACATACAAATAGGAGGATATGTTTTTGTTTGGCGGTCTACGACATGTGTGAGTATCAGCCTACTTACAAATGAATAATCGATCACAAGAAGTCAGTTGGGAGGGGTAAACTTAATATTTGATATATCCTTAGTTATTCCTCAGATTAAGAAAGAGGTTCTTATCTCATTCATCAGCCTTATCTAATCGATAAGAGATTAGGGTTTTTCATAACTATAAATAGACCAACTCTCGGTCATTCAAAACACAACAATTTCACAATTACACATTATAACTTTATACAAAAGTTTCTCTCTCTGGGAGATTTTCGTCTACAACTTATGCAACTTAAATTCTGATCTCATCTTTTCCAGCTTCCCTCTCTAGACCATCTCTGCCTCTCAATTCTGTGACTGAAGCGATCCTTAAACAAGAATTTCTTGGTTTAGGCAAGAACTATTCGTAAGCAACCTTCCATGTTTATACAAACTCAACCAATTTACTTCTCCTACCCTCTTACGATTTTCACCATATACAAATGATAAAATGACAATTAGATTAATTGAACGTTCTATTTATACATGCATATAAAATCTAATAAGGGTTCAAAATAATAGAAAAATTTAATTGGAGTAAATATTGAGCTAGCTAACACATTATAGAAAAAATAGCGGCTGAAGGCCGCCCAAATGTTATAGCATTTTTATCTTTCTTTGTGCTATAAAAATATAATCAAAATATTCACAAGCAAACATAAGATATTTACGTTGTATATCTGTTTCAGTTATTTACGACCAATTACACCAAGTCGTATATCTGCATAATGTTCTACATCAAATGGTGTACACAAAAGGGGAAGTCAACGGGCTACCGATAATGGATTTCCAACAGTATCCTTCTTACTTTCATTAAGCAAGGCCTATTATTTAGTTTCTCAAGTGTTGTTAGTAGGAATAGTAAAGCCTATTGTTTAGTTTCTCTTGGTGTTGTAAGCGCAGACTCGGCTGAAGAGGGATTCGAACCCTTGGTCTTACTATGCAAGAATTCGATCTCCAAGACCCGGAATAGTTGTCCATTCCGGACTGCCCATTCGTTTCGTAATAATCAATCTTAAGGGATCATGGAAAGAAGAATTCTCCCTTCCCTACGACGTGGTGGTAATATCCGAAGTAAACATAATCCATAGAAAGACGGGGACAAAGAATTCAACTAAGTCAGCTAGGTCCCATATGATCTAAACTCAAGGATTTAGCTCTTAACCCGCGTACTAAAGCCCTTACCCCTTCCCTTACGCCTTTAATTGGATTGCATTTTTCAGTTGTGTGGGAGTGAAATAAGCAACGAATCCGAGAGGGAGGTGTTTTGGGGGGGGTTGGTTTGCCAAGATAGAAAGTGCCATGGAATGAGTTTCGGCCTGTTGGACGAACGTCAGCGACGAAGACATCGTATATCGTTCTGCTGGGTAAGGCCCTTTGGAGACTCAACTGGACAAGAAGGGAAAAAACAGAGGACCTTGAGGTCGGAATCCGGGAAAGTAATCTCATTTCGGGATGCCAAGTAATTAAGAAAATGAAGAAAATTAAAATCTCATGTGGTTCTAATGGATTTTTTCTGTATGAGAAGCTTACTACCACCTAGCTTCAAGCCCTTGACTCGAGAACTGCACAATCCTTAAAGAATAAATGATGGAAAACAAAACAATGCCAACAACCATGTCATTTCGTTTTTCATCGATAGACGAAACTCTATCTTTTCCATCTCGTGCCAGATGTAAAAAAGAACTCATCCTTTTTTCCTTGGCCAGTGGTGAGTTCCTCATGAAGTTCAAGACAATAACATTGATACAAGGTATAACCAAAATCTTATGTTTACCTTGTTAATAATTTAAGTACCACTATTGATGACCCGATAAAAAAGTAGAAACACACTAATATCCAATCTAACTTCATACACCAGAAATGTTAGGATCCAAACCGGCCTTTTAAAATCGGATCCCAGTCTGGGTCCAGTAGTAAACTGTACCCTTTAACAGCCCTACCTTTAACTATGAATTTTCGATTTACGATTCAATGTACAGGTTTGATACCTAAAAATTAAAAAATATCATTTAAATACGTTCGTGCAAATTAAACATGCCACCCACTAGGGGTGAGCATGGGCCGATATGGACCGATTTTCACCTCATCTGCATCCAATCCAGCGTTCAACGGATTTTGCATCCAGTGGATGCACATATGAACAAATTGGATGCGGATAATCCAATGGATTTGTTTTATAATTAAAATTTATAATCGAAAAATAAAACTTGAGATGTGATAGTTTTTTTTTCTTCGTTTCTTTGTTGCTCTCAAAAGACAACAATACAATGCAATATGCTGAATTATGGGAAACTTGGGACATAACCAGAAAGGGCCTATCATTGTATAACTCTTTCACGTTAGCAGCTAATATCTAACGAAATTATAGGATATACTGAAATCAACCCCACCAGAGAACAAATAATGAAAAAGGTTTCTACCATTAGAGTTGCGACTACAACTAGGGGTGAGCATTTGGGATCAAAGAGAAACTATCACATTTCAAGTTCGAATCTTTATCAATCTAATAGCTCTATATGCCCAACGTATTTTCATGGTTGCAAACAAACCCAATCCATAATTCGTTGGATTTTAAAATCTCATCCGCATCCAGCTCATTAACGAACGGTCCGAAAAATCCATCCACAAAAACACGGTTGGGCCGGGTAAAATCCGCGGAGTCCAGGCCAAATGCTCACCCCTACAACTAGGGCTGTCAATCCCAATCCGAAATCCGATAGCCGTTTCTGAAAATCTGGGATCCTATAGGAAATTATCCGATATAACGGTTATCGGATGTCGGAAATGGAAAGTTATCGAAAATTATTGTGTTATCGTAAAGAAACCGGTTGAGCCAGTTTCCGTTACGATAAGTTCCGGTATCGATATCATATAAGGCCAATGTTCCGTTATACCTTTAGCCCATTCATTTCTTCATTCACATCGACACAATCTAAGAAAAAAACGTACCTTTCCTTCTTTCAATTCTCTATTCATATCTTCTTCTTCTGAATCTTCTTCTTCTATTACTAATTCGTCTCATACTCTTAGTTACCACCATCATCTCCTTATCTCTTCTATAGTATTTTCTCTACCAGTGGTGAATCGATCAATCAATTATTAAAAAACTAGGGTTTCTGTTCAATTTAAGGTTTTTGTTTAATTGTTCAAATCAGGGTTATATTATTGTTCAATTGTTCAATTTATGGTTACTTTGTGATTAGAAAACTAGGGTTTCTTTTTAAATCCAAATTTGGGTTCAACTTTGAAACTTAATTTAGGGTTTCAGAAATCGATTTGTGCAATTAGGGTTTTCAGAAATTGAGTTTTGATTGTGAAATTAGGGTAATCAATCAATCAGTGATGTCACAAAGTCAAAGAGCATCAAATCAATTGGGTACCTCAACTTCATCAACTTCAGTTGCATCACAGTTACAAGAAAAAAATGTTCAAGGTTCAGAAATGAACTCTGTCTCTGTAATTCGTCCCAGGGAAGAATAGGAAGATCCACTTATAGCTGAAGTAAAGAAGAAATTACGTACAACAAGGTCTGATGTATGGAATAATTTTGAAAGGATTATTACTACAAGAATTGGAGCAGATGGGAAGAAGGAGATTGAAGTTATAGGTATATGCAGTCATTGTAAAAAGAGAATTGAAGCCGCAAGTGCAAAAGGAACCAGCCGCTTGAGATCCCATCTCAATTCCTGCAATAAGAAGCCTGAGAATCATCCTGGACAAAGAAAAATTACTTCTATCAAAACAGGTAACACACAAACTAAGTTAGCTAATTGGAAATATAATCCTAATGCTACTAGGTTACTTGTTGCTGAGATGATTGCTAAACATGATTATCCACTAAATATGGTTGAGCATGGATATTTTAGAGAGTTTGTTAGATCTTTGAATCCTTCTGCCAAGTGTTATTGTAGGAATACAACTAGGATGACATTATGAAACTATATGTTGAGTTCAAAGTTCAATTACAAGAACAACTTGATTCAATCACATCTAAATGTAGTTTAACAACTGATATGTGGACTTGTAAACATACAAAAAATGGATATTATTGTGTAACATGTCATTCCATAGATGAGGAATGGAAACTGAATAAGAAAACACTAGCATATATTTTAGTGTTATCACCACATACTGGAGAAGTTCTTGCAGATTTTGTGAAAGATAGTAAGTTGTTTGCTTTAGCTGCTGACAATGCTAAAGCCAATGATGTTATGATGAGAAATCTGAAGAGATGTCTTTCTAGCAAGAATTGCTTAGTTCTTGAGGGTGATCTGTTCCAAATGAGGTGTAGCAATCATATATTGCATTTAGTTGTATTATGTGGGATGAAAGTAGCTTTTGTATTTATAGAAAGTATTAGAGAGTGTGTCAAATATGTCAAGTCTTCACAGGCTAGAAATGAGAGGTTTGCAAATGCTAACACAACTTAAACTTCCTGTGAGGTCTTTAAGTTTAGATGTGGACACTAGATGGAACTCCACCTTTAAGATGCTTAAAGAAGCAATTGATTTGAGACAAGGATTTGTCAGGTTAGCTGATTTGGATTCTGATTTCAATATACCACCAAGTTCAGAGGAGTGGGAACAAGGAATACATATTTGTGAGTGTTTGGAAGTGTTTGATGTTATTTCAAGTAAATTTGTTGGGATTAACTATCCAACAATAAATATGTATTACAATGGGGTATATGAGATTAATAAGAGTATTATGCAATGGGAATCTAGTCCTCACATGTATATCAGAGATATGAGATTGAATATGAGGGAGAAGTTTGATAGTTATTGGAAAGAATGTAACCTGTTGATGAACATTGGAGTAGTTTTAGATCCAAGGTACAAGGCTAGATGGATAAAGTTTGTTTATAAGAAGTTATATGAAGTGGATGGCTATGTAACTCAGTATAAAAAATTTCATACAACACTCAATGCTCTTTTCTCTTCATATGAATGTGATAGTAACTGTACAACTGCAGATTATTTTGGGCCTACATCTAGTGGTGGAACATGTTCAGCTGGAATTGATAATTCTAGAACAACTAGAAGTGACTATGAGTATGATGAGTTTATGATGGAAAACAGTGGTATTGAGGTTCAAAAGTCAGAGTTGGAGAAATACTTAGAAGAACCACTACTTACTAAAGGCACACCCAAAGAGGAAGGTTTGTTTGATATATTGGCTTGGTGGAAAAATCATGCTCCTAAGTAGCCAACTCTTGCAAAGATTGCAAGAGATGTGTTGGTTGTTTCAGTGACAAGTGTAGCATCATAATCCATGTTCAGTGCTGGTGGAAGGGTTCTTACAACACACAGAAGCTCATTGGATCTAGAAGTTGTTCAAGCATTGCTTTCCTTAGGTGATTGGTTGCCAGATCTCAATCACAATGCTAATACTAGTAGTACAAGTTAGTAATTTTCCTTCTTTTGCTTTCCTTTCATATTTCTTACACTGCTAACTAACAAATTTTAGTTTCTTTGAAATGCAGATGTACTTTGAAAGATGAAGGCTGTATCTCAATGACAATGCTAGTACAAATGATGTGCTTCAGTCCAATGCTAGTACAAATTTCAGTTTCTTTGTGTTTTCTTTTGCTGCAAGAACAATAGAACATGTAATTTATAAACTGTGAACATTTGTATGTGTTTTCTATGTGTTTGAACTGAATTATGAACTGAAAATGCTTAAATAAACTAAATTTTGAACTGAAAAACAAATTTATCTGATTTCTATCAGATATCGAAAATTATCGGAAAAATATTCGATATCCGATAACCTTATCATAACGGAATCAGAATTGATTTTTAAAATTCTTCAAAAATTATCGGATATCGGATATCCGATAAACTTTATCTTCGTGTGGGTGGTAGGTAAGGCTGTCAACAGAACTTATCGGAACGGAAACTGGCTCAGCCGGTTCCGTTACGATAAAGTTCTGTTGACAGCCTTACCTACCACCCACACGAAACGACCATTTCCATCCACTCGGCCCATCGAAGCCATGTTAAGCCCATCTAGCAGTTAAACCCTGCATCTTCTTCTTAAAATACATAATCTTATTCACGCCTCTCTCTCTCTATACACACAGAACCGCCATCGTAGTAGCTCAAATCACCACAATGGCTGAACAAGGTACTAACTTTTCTTAGGGTTTGTATTTATCTCACCACTACAGTATCTGGGTTATATTTTAATTCAACTTTTTTTTTGATTTTATTCCGTGGGATTTCCACTTCTTGTTTGTCTATACTAATTTTTAGGTTTTTTATTTTGAATTAGAAATGGAGGTAGAGGATTATTCACTCAAAAGGGAGAAAAAGAAGAAAAGAAAGAGAAAACCAATAGATTTAACAATAGAGATGGTCAAAGAAAATAAAGAAAAGATTGCTCCACTAGTGGGTTATTTTCCAACTGGTTATAACCCACATAATAAGGATGAAGATGATGATGTTAAGGTCTACAGACATAATAGACGTAGTCGTTTAGAGCTTGTTGTTAAACCTAAAGGATCTAAGGTTAACTTTGTGGGTACTAATTATTCCGGTGAAGCTGAAGCTCCTATATCCTGTCAGTATGCTCTTGGTGTTTTTGACAAGGATACACAAACTCTGAAAATTGTCAAAATTGAATCCAACAAGGTAACCAAATCATCTTATGAACCACTTTTGGTTGAATTGTCTTAAAATGATTTGTTTGTTCAGATTTTATATGTCATTTTGAGTGGAGAAACCTGTACCTTGTATATGTATATGGTGTAATGTAGCTTAAATAAGTAGCATAGTTGGAACAAATTGTAGAACAAGTCTAATGCTGAACTGCTGTGAAAAACAAGTTGATTAGGAAACTGTTGCACATATATTCCCATTGTAAAGGTGTATAATGTGAATGAATGTTTATATATGAAGATATTGCAATGTAAGCGCATGGATTCTAGATGCTGATTTTTTTTTCCCATTCTCCAGTCAGCTGCTCTGATTTTGACATCATATATAAAATTCTTGTTTTGTTTTCAAGTATATTGCTTTGGACTCCACTTCTGAATTATAAAGTGTCTTCCTTGTTTTTCTGGCTATGTGTTATCATCTTAATTTATTTTCCCAAATATAGTTTTAGATATGTAAACTGGTTTTATGTATTATGTATCATGGAGTCACGTAGATGAATTTGCTCACTAGTATAACAGTGAATGCATCCGTTTGTATTTGTAAGTGTTTGGAAACTGCACAAAGTAATTGCTATGCTTTTGAAATTTTCTCTAAAATAAAATGGTGGTGGGCTTTGTGTGAACGCAGATTTTCAGATTGGAACCTAAGTTCGCAGGCAAAGATGAAGTATCTGAGGAAGCAAAGATAGAGCCATTAACCGCAAAAGAGAGGGAAGAGAGATCAAGAGAACTTACTGTGGCCTTCGGAACAAAGAGGGCTAAAAAGAAGGTATGCACTTATGTTCCTTAGATTTCCTGGTTGACAATTTGTCTACTTCCAAAATATGAGAAGTTTAACTTTTTCTTATCAGCGAGGTCATGAAACCAAAAATTTGATTGCTGCTTCTTCAAGGTGTTTTAATCTATTGACAGCCCGTATATCTTTCTTGTTCTGTCAATTGTAATTCCTTCTTGAGTTTTCTATTCCTGGATGATAAAAAGAATGCTCTTTTAACCGTTGCAGGTCAAAGATCAGGCTAACCTGAACAGAAAGGAAGATGCAGAGACCCAAAAAGAGATGGGGGAAAAAATTAAGAACCTTAAGGTTCTGGTTAGTGCCACAGCAAGTGACGATTCACAACCTGCTCGTAACATCCCGTACCATGATACTACTGCTGAAACACCAGAAAAAGCTTATCCTTTAGAGAAAATTATTTCTAAAGGGGAAACTGACATCCTCCAAAAAGCTCTAAACTCTTTGCTTTCCAAGGAAAAATTATCGCCCGATGCTTTTCCAGTTTTTGTGTGCAATCGAGTACAGAAAGTGAAGGAAATCCCGGTAAGGATATATTTGCAAATGAAGTATTGGTTGCGGTGTTCTGAATTGATATACTATGGTATAAGGAAAGTTCTACTATTGCGTTGCAATTATTATAAGTAAGAGAATAACTAGGCTTTTCAGATAGAAAAAGAGAGTTGGTAGTAGAATTTTCACAGTAGAAATTCTGAGAGTTTCTTTGCTTTTTACAAACAACGTTTATCTATTTTGAAATGATAATAAGTTTCAATCTTTTGTCATTTTAGGATGAAACAGAGAGGCAGAGTCTTGGTGTCATATTGTTGTATATGACTCACCTCATCAATTTCAAGGATCAACAATCCGTAGACCACAGAGCATCTGCTAAAGACCACAGAATTCCAGAGATGTTATTCCAGAACTTCAATAACAAGTTCAAAGATGCAGACGAGGGAAAGAAGAAACGCGAAGTATCTGGTCCAAAGAATGATCTCCTGATAAGCCATGTGTTAGTACTCAGTCTCATTGTGGATGCATTCAATTCTGACCCAACTGATATTGCCCAGGACTTGAGAATGACGACGTTAAAATTGAGACCTCACTATTTGAACCTGGGTGTCAAGCTGGTTGGTGGAGGAAGGGGAAAGGTGGCGCAAGCTACACTTCCCGTTCCTCTTGACTTTCCTTCACAAGAGCACCGCAGAAGGAAAAACAATAGTAGATATTGAGAGACAGACAAACGATGATGATAAACAAAATCCTTGGTTTCTCTTGTTGGATGTTGTGTGCTAGTGAAGGACATCTTGTTTGTTACAGATATATGAACCATATTGCTGATATCTGTAACTAGATACATATCTATTTAGCTGAATTCAGATTATTATTATTATTATTTATCATCATTATTGTTGTCCTCTTAATCAATTGACTCTTATTTATTACTTTGTATCACTTTCTTCATTTGATAGTTCAGAACTCAACTCACGACTCCACTTCTTCTCATAACACACTGTATAAATAAGGGAGGGATGTAAGTTAGCATCATCATATACTCCTTGTTCTGAAAACTGTCTCTTCGTCGTGATGATGACTAAGTCAGAATTTTTTGACTATAAAAAGAGTAAGGTCTAAACTGGAAATACCTCAAGAATGTGAGGGCTTACTTAAAAAAGAAGTCTAAAAGGAATAATTAGAATCTCCTCCCTCTATAAATAGAACAGAGAGAGACCTAATAGTATCAGTCTAAAAATTACTTCTTTTTCTTCTGAAACTTTGTATATTTGCTCGACCTCCATCTTCGTCTACTACAATGGCTCCAGAACCAGAGGATGAAATCATGAACGAGAAGAACCCACCACCCTTGGATGAAGACGATATTGCCCTTCTAAAGACTTATGTAAGTCGGTCTCCCTTTTCTGATTTTTTATTTTAACTCGATCTAGGGTTCATTTTTTGATATTATCTAGTGTTTTTTTGTGAATCGTTTCTGAGTTCGAATGTTTTGTGATAATTTTCTACTGATCTTTGAGTATGATTAGTATGTTCAAGTTGATTTTCATTTTTTTATATATTTGGGGATAATTGTTTGAATGTGATTTGTAGGGATTGGGTCCATACTCAAATAGTATTAAAAAGACTGAGAAGGAGATTAAAGAGATGGCCAAGAAGGTCAATGATTTATGTGGTATGCTCTTCTACTTCTTTTTTTTACTGTGTAACCTAATAATTCATAAACTAGTTGGAATAGTTTGAACTCGTTGTTGGTCATTATGCCGTAAAACCTCTATGGAGTCTAATTGAGTTAATGTTCATGGCGTTTTGGATAGTTATGAAAGGATGTTTAAAGAAATTAAGTTTTTTTTTTACATCATAGAACCGTTTTGTATTGGAGTTGTAGATTTGGATACATAGTGTTATGAATAGTTGAGTAATGATGGTTGAAGAAATGAAGTTCATTTTTTTACTTTCTTCTGGGTTTGGGGGGACAGGGATTAAGGAGTCTGATACGGGTTTAGCTGCCCCGAGTCAATGGGATCTTGTTTCTGATAAGCAAATGATGCAGGAAGAGCAGCCTCTTCAGGTATGTGTCATTGAATTCATGTGTATACTATTCTAAGTATTTAGTAAACCAAATGTACTTGGAGTGAAAAACAAAAATTTCTTATTTTCTTAATTGTTTGTTTTGGGTTATAGGTTGCTAGATGTACAAAGATTATTAACGCAAACACTGAAGATGCCAAGTATGTCATTAATGTCAAGCAGATTGCAAAGGTATGTTTATAACTTTATATGTTATCCATCTATTCTATTGTTGTTTTGATTGTGGTTAATGCATGGAACTTGGTAATCATTTACTGGTTCAAAATCTTGTGTGCAGTTTGTTGTTGGCTTGGGGGACAAAGTCTCACCTACTGACATTGAAGAAGGAATGCGTGTTGGGTAAGTTTCTGTTTTTTTTTTTTATATGTGAGCATGTTCGAGTATACTACTATTGTATATTCTTTAGGGACTTATAAGTATTTTCTAAAACACCTCTTTCCATGTATGTATAAGCATGTCCTTCTTACTAATCAGTAATTGTCTTGACAGTCTTCTCTTTAAGAAATTGTATATGAACATTTGAGGTCGGTTTTCATTTCCTTCACTGAGTACTATTTCTGCTTCTACTGCAGTGTTGACAGAAATAAATATCAGATTCAGATTCCCCTACCCCCAAAGATTGACCCAAGTGTTACTATGATGACTGTAGAAGAAAAGCCCGATGTTACCTATGCTGATGTTGGTGGATGTAAAGAGCAAATTGAGAAGATGCGAGAGGTATCTTTATTACTATATGTTTCTTTTAACTTTCAAGTGCTTCTGATCTCTTGGTCCTAGCGAAGCAATGTACTGATGAAGCATACTTGTAATGTTAGTATATGTCGGAGATGAATTTATGCTTGTATATCATGAGGTGTTCATTCTGTTTATGAATTTTTCATCAGGTTGTTGAACTGCCCATGCTTCATCCTGAGAAATTCGTCAAGCTTGGAATTGATCCTCCTAAGGGTGTTCTCTGCTATGGACCACCTGGTACTGGAAAAACACTATTAGCTAGAGCTGTAGCCAACAGAACTGATGCATGTTTTATTCGAGTTATTGGAAGTGAGCTCGTTCAGAAGTACGTTGGTGAGGGAGCTCGTATGGTTCGAGAGCTTTTCCAGGTATTATGGATGACTATCTTTGTTATCTCTTTCCCTCCCTGTCTATATTTGTTCCCTTTTACTCTTTTTTACCTATATTAACAAAGTATACCTGCTTCCATTTCTTGTAGATGGCCCGTTCAAAGAAGGCTTGCATTGTGTTTTTCGATGAAGTAGATGCGATTGGTGGTGCTCGTTTCGATGATGGTGTTGGTGGGGATAACGAGGTGCAACGTACTATGCTTGAGATTGTGAATCAGCTTGATGGATTTGATGCACGAGGAAATATTAAAGTGCTCATGGCGACTAATAGGTCAGTACACTTTTACACTGCTGTTTTATCAATTCTCCTTTTGAACTGATATGATAGAAAAACACTACGTGTTGATCTTTTCTTTTTTTTCCATGAATTTGTTCCTGTCCAGACACACTTGATAACGTTTTCATTTATCTTGGAATGATCCTTCAGATTCTTGGTTCCAGTTTAGAATCTTGTATATTAAATTGCTAATATTAGTCTCAACAGCATTTTGCTTGGATGAATAATAATTGTTACTGTTTTCACTCTCATTGCAACATGCCAACTGTTCATTTGACTTAGTATATTGAGATTGTATCTTGGTCTAATTGTTATTGCCACCGTTCTGTCGTTCAGGCCCGACACCTTGGACCCAGCTCTATTACGTCCTGGACGGTTAGACCGTAAAGTTGAATTTGGGCTACCTGATTTGGAAAGCAGGACCCAGATATTCAAAATTCATACTAGGACAATGAACTGTGAACGTGACATTAGGTTTGAGCTCTTAGCTCGCCTTTGCCCAAATTCCACTGGTAAGAGTTGCTGTGATATTCTTTTAGTATTTGCTTTGCTATTAGTTCACATTTTACAATCATTATTTTTACTTTCCTTACTATTTTCTGTAATTTGTTCATTTATGGTGTACTTACATTGTATATATGTTTTCATTTGCACTGTTAGGAGCTGATATCCGTAGTGTGTGTACCGAGGCCGGTATGTATGCAATCCGTGCGCGTAGGAAGACCGTGACAGAGAAGGACTTCCTCGATGCTGTCAACAAGGTCATAAAGGGATATCAAAAATTCAGTGCGACACCTAAATATATGGTGTACAACTGAGGAACTCAGATGGCTATTAACAATGGTGATACATGGCTTATAACTGAGGAACGTTGGATGGCTATTGACGATGGCTTATACGTGGTTATAACTGTGGCAATTCATGATGTGCATTTATTTGTTACAGTCAGAACCCCTTCTAGATTCTCCAAACTGTATGTGTTGCTTCTTCTTTTGAGTTTTCAGTATTTATGTATCTAAAATTTCAGAGCAACTAGTGGGTCTAATCCCGTATTCCATCTCAACTTCGAAGATGCTTTATGTTATGCCCTCCTCTCTTCTTGTGCTTCACTCCTGAATTTACTTTTGTCTCAAGATGTACAAGAGCTGAAGCTTTAGGTTTTTTCTTTTATGCTTGGTTTGTCAGAACACCAAGGAAGGAAGCCCCTTTGTTGACTTGCAGTGTACTTGTTTCAGCATAAAATTCCATTTGATTTGCACCATCTGATCCATATCTAATACCTTGGTCCGACTGTTAGAACAACTACATCAATCACAGAAAAAGAACCAAAACTATAGGGAGGTGTCTAGGGGCAACGCCTTGAAGGCTGCTGCTTGCAAATTTTGATTGGACAAGCCCGATCCTTGTTTCATTACTGTTATCTAATATCTTGTATTCATCTAGAACGGATAAGGGATGCATAACTTTTATTTCATGGATGTTGGAAAAGAGAACCTCCATCGTAACAACCATCCAAAGGTAGGCTTTTCGCTTTCTCGAATAAAGGAAAACAGAAAACAAATGATACGACACCATATATAACATTTGAATGTTTCTCCAGTAGATGCACACTTCCCCTTCACCTTTGTATAACTTAAAAAAAATGAAAATGAGTATCAACAAAAAGATTCAAAGCCTATAAAACAGAGGATTGCAAAAGGCAATTTTTTAAAACATGTCATCCTGCACATCTGGGTCTTCTGATCGTCGATCTTCTCCAAGATTTCTTTTGCTCATATTGGCTCGTTGCACTAGACGTACTAGTGCCTGTACAACCTCTGACATTGGTGGTCGGAACTCTGGCTCAGACTGCACAATTAAAATGGAATCTAGCATTAGAAATCCATTCATGTAGCTAAGATTTGACGTGCTAGTAGTAGCACTGCAAATTAGGCCACTATGAATAGGTTTGTTACCTGGACACAGAGAGCAACCACGTCTGCGAATCGTGAGAGGGATTTAGGAGGGTAGTGCCCTTTGAGTGACGAGTCAACCATCTTATCTAATGCATCAATGTCATGGAGCTGAGGTGTTGCCCACCGAACCAAAGATTGTTCGGATCTTGATCTTGAGCTGTTGTTCAGGAACATCCAACATAAAAGTAATGGTAAGAGCTAGTGAAAGAAACCTTGAAAGGTAGGAACAAAACTACAGGACTGTTAGTGTTGGATAAGTTTACCTGTCAAAGGGTTTACGACCAGTGAGAAGCTCCAACATGACGACTCCAAAACTGTAAACATCGCTCTTTAAGGTATATTGGCCAGACATAGCAACTTCGGGTGCACTATATCCAGAACCTGTGTTTATGTCTAATCCCTGCAAAAGTTCCCCAAGTAAATGGTAATAAGCTGCATGCCAAAATTATCCCGAAAAATCTTTTATTGTATTTTTAAATCTTTGTTTATTCTGTTTTGACCAGGGAAAAAGAAATAGGTAGACCTTGGTCAAATGGCAAACAAAGAGCGTTTAGTTCCCTTTTTCAAATACTGTGTTATATTGCACAGTTGTGTAATCGATATTTTAGGGTCAAGGAACCCGACAAAGGGTACTACAGAGTATCACTGACTATCATCCAATAGTCGGGCTATATACTTGTTGGGGGTTGACTTGGCAAACAGTAAGAATGGCAGGTGATGGGGGAAACCATATAATAAATGAAGTCATACAATTGCGAAGGAACATTTTTTTTACCTGATGATCTGCATTTTGGACAAAGCTTGCCATTCCACAATCTGAGAGGTGAGGGTTGAGTTCGGCATCCAGTAGGATGTTGGCAGACTTAAAATTCTTATGAACAATGGATGGTGAGCAAACTTCGTGCAAATACCTGTTAAGATATTACCTATCAGTACTAGTATGACTTGTGCTCACAACAAAACTCAATGCTAATGAGGAGCTCTTCCATGAATAACGAAAACTTTGAGTGAGAAAGTAAGCAAGTGTCAGAAGAAATGACCAACAACAGATATAGCTCGAAACAAAGTGGTAGGTTCAAGGAGAACTATTTTCATACGATGCAGGAAGGACGATAGATAAGACATCAGAATTACTTACTCTAGTGCTCGTGCAGTTCCTAGAGCAATTGTGACGCGGGTGCTCCACGTCAATGGTTTAGAGTATTCATCTGAGAGGTGCAAGAAGTCATGAAGTGACCCATTCTTGTAAAAATCGTAGATTAATAGGTGTTGTCCATGCTCAGAGCAGTATCCCACAAGCTCGGTCACATTCGGATGATGCAACCGTGAAATGTTTGATACAATCTCCAAGAAATCTCCTGATGATTGGTTTGGTAGAGCAGATGAATCTATTTTTTTCACAGCAAGAACCTATACAATGCCACGCAAGAAACTATGAAGTGAGACCACTACTTGAAGGTTTATTCTGTCAAATAGCATATTTGTTCAACACAGGTTGGACATAACCAACATGTTATGCTGGAAAACTATCTCTTGTCATATTCTTTTGGCACGACTAAGAAGAAAATAGAAAGAGTAACAAGACCAGGACACCATCTTCTGACAAAAAAAAAAACACGGAACATGGCTTGGCAAGGAGAAAAGGATACCTTCCCGTCATCAAATTGAGCTTGATAGACACGTCCAATAGAACCCTCTCCGATAAGGTTATCTACACTGAAGCTAGCTGTAGCCATCTGAAGGTCCGCTATGGAGTAAACTGTGGAACTAATGGGAGCAGCATTCGGTTTCTTCACCACAACAGGTTTTGTTGAAAATTCTTCTTCGTCAAATGATTTGAGTCGATCAATAGGTGGAGGTCGAAGGTTCACTGCTGCAGAAGTAGTTTCAAATGTCTTTTTGGCGGGTTCTGAGGAGGTCTGCATAGACTTCATTTCTGCAATAGATATTGAGTTATTGACGTGACAAATAAATGAATCCCTGGGAAATTTAAAGTGCATTCTTATATTGAAGCTAATGATAGATGGTTTATGAGCAAACTTTACATGTATTGAAGCTGAAGGCTAAATCATTTCAAGCCTTTGAATTGTATTTTAATACGAGAATGACTTAACGGTACACATCTAACTGAAATGTAAGATACCTTTAACTTCATTTGAAGCGAGAGGAGTGAATTGATGATCTACTTCATGCTTTTCAATATCTGTAGATGACTTTTTGGATCTCTTCTTCTTTACCAAAAAGAATGCTACTACTGCCCCAACAACCAAAAGTGATATCAATATTCCAGCTATAGCTCCACCTCCAAGGCCTGATTTCTTCCCACCTCCATTAGTATCAGATTTGCCATCGCCATTGCCATCAGCTTTTGGTTTTGGCTTGGTATGTCGAGGTGGCCCAGGTGGTGCTGGTGGTGCAGGCCCTGAGTACCATTGATTACCACTGGTCCTGCAAATTATTACCATAAATATAAGAACCGAATCAAAAGAGATCATCTCCTTTATTAAATACATAACAATAATCGTCTCACTGCAGTATGGTGTTCGGAAATGCTTACTTGAGGCTTTTAATGTTTTTTAACTGGGCAGGAACCCAACCAACAAATTGGTTATTCTCCACATTCCTAAGAAATACAGCAAAAAGGAGTTAACCAAACATGACATATTTAATAAATAGTTAAAGAAGCAAAAAGGTTATGGCATGACATTAGTATGAATCACTCACAGATTATTCAGGGGAAGATTTGCAAGGACATCAAGTGTACCCGTAAATTGGTTATTTTGCAGATATCTGCGTGACAATCAATAAGCAAACGAAAGAAGGGAGTGAGACTACACATTACATATTAATCTGGGAGTAGATGATAAATTTCTTTCATCACCAATTTACTTACATGCTCTTCACACTTGGTAATGCACTTAGACTCTGAGAAAGGTTACCTTGTAGCGCATTGAAAGAGACATCTCTGAATTACATGAAAGAGATAGTTAATGGAATGCAGAAGCTTAAAAGAGCAATGCTAGGAAGGAAAAAATACGATGTTACCCCAAAAACACATTAATATTATTGGTAAGAACTAGGAGAGAGATTTAAGGGAGCTATCTTACAATGTGATAAGTTCAGGAAGGTTGTTGAATAAGTCGCCCAATTGGTTTTGCAGTTGATTATGACTGAGGTCTCTGCACAGAGAAACAATCACATCGTTCAGATAAGATTCTATTAGAGGAGAGTATAGCACCACTTTGTGAACAAAGTAAAACCAAATTAAAGGGGAAAACTCACAAGTATTTAAGAGATGCCATCAGAGAAATGGAATAGGGGATAGCTCCATTAAAGGTATTTTTGGCAAGATTTCTGCATAGAAGAGTTCAGATTGTTAAGCATCGCTATGCTTAATAAAAGATAAATCAATATCAATGTTGACATTTAAAAGGGAAGTATGTAGCTGTAGAACTCACAGTCTTTCAAGATTTGGAGGAAGACTATATGGTATACTGTTTCCAAGATTATTGTTGCTTAAATCCCTGCAGGCATTTGCAAAAACATCATCAACACACACACTTATCCGAAACAAATATCAACAGAAATCACATAGACCGGGCAGCGGTGCTTACAGCTCCTTCAATGAACCCAAATCTTGCAAATTGTATCCCACATTTCCATTTAGTTGAAGACCTGATAATTTTCTGATTCCAAGAAAAACAACATAAAACTCAGTAGACTAACAATACTAATTCCAAAAAACAGGAAATGGAGAAGGTTGAGGATTACTTACAATGCTGTAACAGATGGGCCGGTGCAGGTAACACCTTTCCAGTTATTCCCAATTCCACAAGGATCGCCGCCATTTGGAATCCATCCTGTTAGCTGTTGCGGTGAGTTCAAGCTGGTGTACATAACCCCAAGAGCATTAGCTGTAGACCAAAAACATGGAAAGAGGGATCCTCATTAGTTAAAAAGTCATCGATCATTGCTGTCAATAGGCAACCGACACGCCTGTAAGTCATCGGTGACTCCCAATCTCATTCAAAATCCATTCATCCAAAACTTGAAACATAGAATCCAATGAACCTAAAATCTACTAAACTTAACATCATCATCATCAAAATAGAGCAATAAACAGCATTTCTTAATGTGTTATGGAAAGTCAGCAGCCACTGAATCCAAGTAGACAAACACATACATCCATGGAAGACCTTTAGTAATAAAAATGAATCCTTTTTTGTTAATCATATAAAAATTCTGACATTTTAGATGAATAAAAATGAAATTCAAAGAAAAATCCCCAAATCTTTAAGATACCAAAACTGCAATAATAAAGTTGACAGCTTTTTTGTCTTTTGAAAATGGAGAAACCAGAAATCAGATTAAGTTTTATTTTTTTTAGATAGATCTCCCCCAAAAATTTAAAACCCCATGGTTTAGTTTCTTTAGAAGAAAATCAAATAGCAACCCCCCCTCCCACTTGACAAAATCTAAGCCTCTTATTCGTCAGTCTAAGAAGAAGTAACATAATAAAGGAGAAGAGATTTGATTTGATGGTGTAACTAGAGAGAAATTACCATCCTTTTGATCTGTATCAGCATAGATGAAAAGAAGATTAGATTGAAAAATGCAGGAGAAGAAGACACAGAAGAGCATCATCATCATCATTTCTGAATCAATGAATGAGAGCCAGCTTCTCTCACTAGACTTGTCTCTCTCAGTAGTACTAGTAATTGAAAAGACTAATTCATTTTCCGCAGAATGGATGAATAATATAGTAGGAGTAGAAGTAGTCTATTCTACTGTTGCTGTTGCTCCTCCTCCATCTCTCCTCCTCCTTCCCTAGTCATAGTCTTAAAGATTAGTGTGTGTTGTTAGCCCCTAAAAACTGGCACAAAAGGCGAGATATACGATATGAAGAGAATCCAAAACCACACACTGAGTCTGAGACCACCCCTCCCTTTTACATTCACAGACAAATTTAATTAAAAACAACCTTTTTTTAATGTTCTCTACTTAGATTTAGTGGTAAAATGAAATCCACAGTGTTTTTTCTGTCTCTAATTTAATCTAGTAATTAGTAAGTATCACTTTCAATCAATACTAATACTTAAATTCAAGTCTGTAAAAGTATTTCTTTGAAGCCACATTAACTCCCCCTCCACCTACAAAATCCAGTGGGTCGTATGTAGACGGAGACATTTTGGTCACGGGAGGCATGAGTCATGATGACATATATGCTTTCTTTAGGTCTGGGTGGAGTTCAATTAATTCCACTTCTGTTGATATTAACCAACAACAGATTATGATGTAAGACCGACACACACGACACGGCTATTTCTCTCTTTAAGAAAACTTCTTCTTCTTCTACTCCTCACGACACATTGAATTATAAAATTAGTCGTGTTCACGTAAAAACTTAGGATCCGTTGGGTCAACCTCACATCTCTTCATTCCCTACTGCTTCTTTTTTCTTCATCCATCACATTCACACAACTTAAGAGTCTTAAGACATGATGATGGTGGTGCTGTATCCTGCATATTTCTTTCTCTTCTTAATGTTCTTCTAGACATATATATATATATATAGGTAGTCGGATTCATATACTTGCTTGGTTATAGTATATACCAATTCTGTTTTTCATCTCCACACATTTCATTAACTTATTGGTAATTCTCATCAACAATTATCCAACAGTCCACACATAAGTAAATCTTGATGCTTGATTATAACAATTATCCAACAGTCTAAAAATGTAATATTTAAAGAATTTGTATAAAGTAAGCAGAAAAAAAAAAGAAACCCTTATTTTACTCTTTTTTTTTTTCGTTTTTCTCTACAAGAAAATGTGGTTTTAATTAGAGAACTAATAATAAAAGGACAGATATAGAGAGGTAGATTTATCTCTGCCTGCCTCTTCTGCCAAGAAAAGAACATATATCCCGTTTACATATATATGAATTATGATCATGAGTAGCTAGAGAAGAAGATCTATTCACATTATTCTTGCTTGGGGTGACCTTTTTTTTATTTTTAAGATTAATCATACTTGATTTATTTATAAAGGTTAATTGTACGTTAAAACTATTAACGTATACCGACACAACTATGTTTTATCCTCGATACTCCTAATGCTATTTATCACCATCATCATCCACTTCTTTCTTTTCATTTATTTTCTTTCCATCTATTTTTGCAATTTTAGTTACTAATACATAATTCAAGTAAATTTGTATGTTTAGAATTTCATCTTTTTATAAATAGTTAAAACCGTTGTAGATTCTGAATTCTCCATAGAGAAATTATCTATGGCTTAATGTGTGAGTAAAAGAGATAGTACGAGCAGAGTTTGTAGGTAGCTAGAAAGTTAACCATGCAGAAGCAATTTTGGATGCTACTAGATAACTAATTTGTTGATCAGTGTGCTGTTTAATTAAGCACTAATTAATTAATTAATTAATTACATTATTAATTAATTAACTGAGCATTTTCTCTGGTCTCAACTCAGCTCTGTGGTCTGGTCTGCTTACACCTCGGGTTCCATTCCTGCACTGCCATATATTGGAAGCCATGATGCTTTTGTCTCTACTCTGTACTAATTTATTGGGCTTAGAATTAAATATATTCTTTTTGTTATTTAGAATGATTACTCCACATCCATGATTATTCACTAAAATTACTATAGAGCTAAAAAAAGATGTCCAAATTAACAATTATTCATAATTATTCTAGTTCATCATCACATGCAGAGACCACAAGGGGACCACGGGGTGTGGGCTGTGGCCCCTTTTTGAATTGAGGTATATACTGTGGCAAGTGATGCTTGTACGTTGGAGATGCTAGTTGTAATGATCCGATTTTCTATCGATATTGTTTCCATTTAGTCACTGCGGTTATTCGGTAGTATGGGGTTTTTTAACGGGTATTACTACGGTTAGTCAACAATAATTTCCCAGGAGGTCACTTATCTTTGGATTACTTCCGCCCGAGCACGTTTAATTGCAGAGCTTTTTGTCAACTCTGGAGCTAACTGTGTTAAAAAGATCTCAGTGTTAGAAAAGGACAAACAACTACCTATATTCCATACGGTGAATCCTACCTGCCGAATTGGGGTATTACAATACCACCACCTTAAATTGGAGCCGTCCTCGGTTTCAGAATATATTCAAGCCCAGATCTCCGACGTTTCTTGCCACCCATAAAACCAATACCTGGAACACCACGTCCAGCGTACTCTCTCACCCTCGACAGGTGACCTGTCGTCGGCTCTGATACCATTAATCACGCTCTGATCGCACGATCCTAATTCATCCACCAAACTTAGGTTCCCGTCTCCTTCGAACTCAAGGATACAGAGGTACGAGCCTATAGAACAGATTGCGCAGTCCTGATTCATTACACTAGTCTTCCCCTATCGTGTTCTCCAAAATAATTCACCATAAAATATCATGGAAATAGTGGTCTGATGGTCCTCTATTAATCTCAACGAAAAGGATCAAAAGTCTAAAAATGGAAAATATTTGTGAGGGATAAAAATGGGGAAGTATAACACTGCCGTGAGAAGCCGGTTGTGCATATACTGTGAAGTTTTGGATCAGATAAGCAGACTTATGGCATCAATACATAAGAGCCATTCTTTTGTCAACGGTAAAGAAGTTGATATCGAAAACTCAGATCCCTGGTATTGTCTACCTACAACTTCACCATTATATATGTGTTTCCCAATTACTACTTTGCGTGAATTTATATTATCTTAAAAATGAAACACTAATATTTTTATAATCTAGCCAGGGAAGGGAACTCATATGGTTTGTGAGAATGAGATTAGACCATATGGTTACTAAGGGAAGGGAACACCATCGAGCCAATTCAGGAGTTAATCAAGCTCAACCTTTTTAAGTTACTACTTAGGTCGTCTATCTATCTCTTTCAGTCTTTGGCTGCATGAAATGATACAGTTTGTTTGTTTGTTTGTTTTTATCAGCCGTAACATGGATTGGTGAACCCAAACAAACGATAAACACAAGATGGAAAATATTTGTCTCTATATGCATATTCAAACTTGTGCCTGGAAATGCCCTACCTATACTACTATATGCTGTATGATCTAAGACCATTTAATAAGAAGACCATATTCTGATTTTGGATAGCACAAGTTTAAGAAGGTGACTCAGTCTCAACTGTGAATCAAAAACTCTAATAGTAATAAAAGTAGATACGGAATGAATTATATGTCGTCGTCAATGAGACTAGTAAGTAGCCTAGAAGAAATTAATTAATAATAATCTCGTGACAATTAACAGACCAGTAAAGAATGAGCTGTGTCGGTTAAGGGGTGGGTCCCTTAAACTAAATATTCATAAAAATCTCGTTATAATCTCCTCCTCTCACCGATCACACTGTCGGTAGGATTCAACCAACGAGTAAGAGACTCCGACTATTTAGCTGACCTGATTCATTTTCATATTCCAAAATTAATTAACCCTTATTTTTTAGTGTCTAGTCATCTCATTAATTCCTTCATGGTTCGGCACTACTACTATTAAACTTCCGACTAGTCAACGACCCTTTACCTTCCAAAAAAGAAAATAAAGTGTTGCAAATTTCATACGTACACGTTATTGTATCAATAGGCAAACTTCAATTAATCATTCGATTGCTCACACAATAAATACAACTAGGTTGCAGCTGTTGTCTATTATTTTTTTTTTTTTTTTTGTAATTCAGTTAGCAGCAAAAAAAAAAAAAAGAAAAAAAAAGTGATTAATCCTCCTAATCAACACACAGCTAATCAAATATAGATGCATCTAACTGACATTCACCAAACCCAAACCCACACACATATATCTAAAGAATTATAGAATCATCACCATCAACAACTGTATGATCATCATTCCAGGATTGGTTTTGTGAGATTTTTTAATTCTTATCTACTTGATTAAAAGATTATGATTTGTTCGGATGTCATTACACTAAAATGTACATACATATAATTCCAAAAAAAAATGTTAACCAGATACATAACAAAACACAATAAGCAAGAATTCCCTGAAATAAATGAATCAGTTTTTCCATGATAAGAGTTATAGACGTGGGTTTGGCAGAGCAGTAAGACAATTTGATTGCTAGACACTAGAGAGTAATAATGCATGTGGCTCTATTTTATTTTATTTTAATTTATTTTTGTTAGTCAGTGCTAAATAAAACAAGGCCTCCTGTTCAGGCTCTACTATGATACTATAATAATGTTGGATGGATTTTGGGCATCCAGTAGTCCACTAATGATCTCTTGTTCCTAGGGTTTGATCTTTTTATTTATAAGAGTACCACCACACTTTTATCTCAGCTCGAGTTTTTCGATTTGAGTTTCCACTTCTGATTTTGGGTGTTACTTATCGGCCATGAAGAAGAAAAGTCCTGTAATTGGAAATTGAAATCGGTTTGAGAAATCAAACACCATCAAACCGACTCTATAGTCAGGAAAGACAAAGTTATGACTTATTTATCCAGAAAGCAGTAACAGATTTGTCTTGTTACAGATACGAGTAGAAATCAAACAGATGATTTATACTTGGTGAAAGGAAATAGTTGCACTGATAAAGTAGTAAATAACACGGTGGAAGAAGATGATTATAATGATTTTTCCTCTCAGACTAATTTTATATTGTTTATTTTTGTGAGGAATAATGAAATGAATCAAATATTTGAATATGCAATGCTAGACTCTTTTATTGTTTCATTTTGTATGAACGTTTCTCCCTTGTGTTGCCTCTCTCGATCGATAACATCTTGCACAGATGCATGGAAAATGGTATAGATTACTTTATAGTAGTAGATGTCTTTTTGGTGGAACAGTAACTTAGATGATTATTACGAAACAAATAATATGGTTAGGCAGGGCTAACTGAGGCCTCCAATAGTGATGTTTTGTTTTGAATTAGGTTACTGGTTAGGCACTGCAGCGCTAAATAAGGCCCAGTAGGGCTCCAATAGTGATGTTTTATTTAGATAGAAGTTAAAAATTTAGATAACTTTTACGAGTAACCCTAATTTCTCTACTCAATAAATACTAGAGTTTACCACTTTTATTGAACCATAAGAATCTTTTTTAGGAGGATGGAGGCAAGATCTCATGAAAGAGCCTGTTCAGAACAGGAGATTTATTTGAGATTTATGATTTGATTTGGTTATTTTCTTGTATTCTTTAGTGGATGGGTTTCTCATTATTGCTGCTATATGGTTATGGTTGGCTTTGTTGAATCCCATCATTAATGAATACATGAGAATTCCCAAATCACCGGATCCAATTGATTCCTAAACATTAAGTTTGTTGTATTCTATCTCTAGATTTCGTTTTATTTGTTTTGCAGTACAAATTTCAGTTAATTTACTGCCTCAGTAGATATATTGATAATTCCGATTTGGAAAACCGGAAACCTTACAGAAATGTATCATTACATGTTCATACATAACATTTAAGACCCTCGTCCGATTACTGCATGGTGCTCCAACTGCCTGTTTGCTTATTATAAGATTGGGAGTAAATTAGGGCAGGAAATCGATCGATTATTGAAGGGGATATTCGTAATAATAACTTATTTCTGCTTCTCATACTTAATATGACGAAGAAGAATCGATCCAAGTAAGTTACTTACTGATTTTTGTTAAATTAAGTTGTTTTTTGTACTTGATGCGTGGGTTATTGTTTTTATCTCAACTTGAAGTCATATTTGGTCAGAAATTAAGTTTATTTTGCTAAACAGTTTAGATTTGGATTATTTATAGTGCTAGGGTTTCGTTTTTGAAAATGGGTCTTCCTACAGGGTGTTAGTAATTGTTGTTTAGTTTTTCTTATGAGTTAAATTTAGGTGTCTCTGTTTGCTTGAGTACTTGTTAATGATTGTGATTAGGTTTTCTTGTTGCATTTCATCTTTTGATTTCTTTTATAACTTAGACTTTTCAACATACTGGTTGTTTTAGATTTTTCAGTATTATGTATTGAATTTGAGTTAATTCAGTTTGAAATTCTGATTGTTGTTGTCTGTAGCCAGTATAGTGCACCCTATTGTCCTTCCGAACTCAGAAGTATTTAATCCGGTTGGATTGGTTGGTTAATTTTAGGACCCGGACCCGGATCCAATTCCCCTGGTTCAGGTCTCAAAAGATAAATTCAATCAGACTAAGTCTTTTATTGGTAGTGAAAGGTCCACGTCATGGTCTATTCTTATTAATATTAAGCCTTTATTTATCCTCATCATTGCCCTTACAAGGTAAAGAAAGAAAAATGGATGGATTGTATCTATTATGTTCAATAATCTCTACCTCAGTAGTCTCAATTATTCTTTCTCTTCTCCTTCCTTGTCAATATTTGTACGATCTTTTATTCATCAAATCTTCATTAAAAAATGAAGATAATGAACCAGTGGTAAGTCTCTACGAAGGTTTAGTATGGCATGAAAGAAAACGTCCTGTTCATAATTCTTTTCAATATAATTCTTGTTATGCTCTTCTCGATCTTGATCTAGCACCAAAATCTTTACCTTCTTCTTTATTCTCAAATCATCTCTCTGCTCAAGAGGCTCGCCGTATTACTTCCACTAGTGGACCTGTGTAAGTATTAGTAATTTAGTTTGATTAGAGGCATTACTATATATATATATAGATTAAAGTTAATCATTGGTTATTTTGTGTTAATTAGAGAATCTGGTTTTGAATTAATCTGTTTGTGACAGGTTTCTGTTGACAATTCCTCCTAGTGTGGGATATGAACAGAACCCATTAAGTGTATATTATTGCTATGAGTTAGAAGATTCTGTTCCATGCTTAAGAAAGTGCATCGCCGAGGTAAGCCGTATCTGTACTTGCAAATGTTACACACCTAGAGTAATCAGTTTTAAAATGCTTGGCGGCGAGTATTTTCGAATGATATTTGCAGTGTTGTTATTGGCATGTTTTTGGTAATAGCAACATGGAATTATTTGGGTGTAATTAGGCTAATTTCATGTGTCATTTATTTAGAAATTGGTTTCTCAACTAGTCAACTTGAGAAAACCATAAGACATACTTGAATTTATATATATGCATCACCTACAGTGCCTTAATCTTTACAGGACTTTCGTTTAGCTTGTACAACAAATATTAATAAAAGTAACCCAAATCTAATACAGGAAAGTGTACAAACTAAACTAGGAAATTCAGGCTACATAATCACTTCAATACATTTATTTTTATTTTATAAATTTTTTGCTTGTAGGTAACAAATACACCATGGGGTGAAAGAGTATCATTTGTTTTCAATCCTGACTCAGACCTTGTTGCAAAGCCGTTGCATGTCAGTCCTTTTATGGTATAGTCAACTCTTTTGTTACTCGCTTTATCTTCAAACTGGAACACTTATTTTGTTCTTCCATCATTTTCATTATAGTCATTATACAAGTTTATATTTTTCGTTCATATTTTTTTTGAAGAGGCAAACAACAGATATTTGGATCTGATGAATAACTCTACTTTCTTCTTTCAAGATTGAGTTACTAATGTGATCCAATTTGGTTGCAATATGCACAGGATATGCTTGGGAACTGGACCATAAGAGCAACTGCACCTGGCAATACTCTATTTATATCAATTTCAGTTCAGCACCCCAAGTTGGGTGACTACTTCATAGCTACATTGACTGCTAAAAGAGTCTCTTCTGGAGCATCGAACCTAGCATTGTTCTGTTGGTTGATGCCTCACAAAGTTGCACTTTGTATATACTGGCAGGTATATCATTTTGAATTTACTTCTTAATTTTAGCTAAAAATCACATGTATCATTGTATTTGCATAACATATTTATGAAGCTTAATTGCTAACAATGTAAATGTTAAATTAAATCTTATCTCATATTACTTAACTGATGTTTTGTAGGCTCTCAAGCTATGGTGGAAGAATGTTCATTTTGTGCAACACCCAAGGTATCAAAATCCTACGTATAGAGGAGAAGCTTTGATGCGGGATCGAAAACTCCAAGGCTGCCCAATATTCGGACAGGAAGATGATAACAATTACTCCAATATTGCAGCTGAAAATAAAAGTCAGAACCGTTGGTGTGTGTGGAGAGAATCTCGATGGCCCTGGGCTTGATTATTAGAACCCGTTAAGATTCCGAATCCAATCGGGTAATACCCGTTGGATCCTAAGTTGTTAATGGGTTCAATTTTAGGACCTGGACCCGAATCCAATTTCTCCGGTTCGGGTCTCAAAAGATAAATTCAAACAGACAAGTCTTTTATTGGTAGTAAAAGGTCCACGTCATGGTCTATTCTATTGTAATATTATTAATATTAAGTCCATATTTATCCTCATCATCGCCCTTACAAGGTAGAACAGTTCTAAATATTATATCCAACGTTGACACCACGGAACTCCGTCCAAAGAAAGAAAAATGGATGGATTGTATCCAACGTTAACATTTTACTGAGTGGCAAACTCGCTAAATATATAATTAACCGAAGTTAACTATAACTAACAGCTTGAGAAAAACATTTGATTAATCTGTGGATTCCACTTTGAATTGCTCTTTACTGTCTTTCATTTATATGAATGAATGCTTCTTCCTTGTTCTGCATCTCTCAATTTTATAATGTCTTGCACACACATAAGGAAAACTTGTGCTTGAACGGGTATTCCAGTAAGCACTGGGAGGTCGGTGTTTGCATGCTGAGCAAGAACCTGCACTAACTTTGCCAGGAATTATGTGCAAGAGTTGTGGCCCGAAGTGATTGCTTTTTATTTCGGTGCCAGATTTGGATTGTAAAACATCACAGGTATACCTTTTTTGTCTAGTGTGGATAAACTTCAGCACCGTTGGATACATGTTTCACAACAGCTAATAACTCTTTTTTTGTGTATGATGTGTATGCTTCGGCGCTACAAATTCTTTGAGGTTGTTATAGAAGGGAGCAGCAAAGAAACAAGTATACGAAGACATGTCCACAATATTTGAATTACAGCAGTGACAAATCCAAAACGAAATTCCAACAAGGTAAAGCTTGTTTAAATCCAGGTATTAAAAGCATATATATATATGGATCCCATTGTTTTCTTCTCTAACAGTGTAGCTTGGTTTAGCTTAATCTATCAATTCAAGTTAAATGAATAAGGTCGTTTGATTTAAATTTTTTGCTATAACTGTTTTGGTTCTTTGATATGAGCCTGTTTGTTTATTGATTTAACTTTTAGATTTTTCTTTTTGTGTTTTGGCAGTAGATTCGCCACAGCAGAATCAAGAACAGATTTACGTCTACCGGATTTAAGCACCATGTCTGCAGAACTCCTTTGGTTTGAGATGGAGGTAACACTGTGATCAGCTCTGCAAGACATTTATCATTCTCTTTTTCTTACTCCCTATC
>JAJJMC010010752.1:0-36122 GCA_023531435.1 Papaver californicum | reverse complement strand
AATGTACCTACAAAAGCATAAAAACACGTAATATTTGCAAAATCGAATACTAACTTAATAGAAACTAAGGTGCAATCTAGACACCAAAATGTGTCTATCAAAAGGCCACAAGGTATCCAGGAGAAAATATATACAGGGACAGACGCAAAGAAACAGAGGAGCACTTGCGTAAAAAGAAGAAAACAGTAAGCTTTGTTCCTGGACAGCAAGAAAAAAGGCTGCTGGCTATTTCCACAGCCACACTTCGGAGCTACGATCATTCGTTGCAATTCTTCCGGGTTTGAGTAACTTGTTTTTTAATTTTTTTCCATGGGTTTTGAGAAACCCATGATGAGCTAAACCTCTTATATTGGTTAGGGATGTAATCTGAAGTTTGAAGACATGTTTATTGATTGAATGGCGCATATCTCATGATTTCATGTTATTTTTAATATCGTTCATGTTCTATTGTTTATAATTTATGATTGATTGTGTGTTTGTTTGAGTCATGAATTGAATGAGCATGCATTGATATCTACAACTAAATTAGAGTTTTCGATCCGGAATTGGCGAAGGACTCTAGTTACAAGTAGTATAACATATTTGTTAACAATACTTAAAATTGCCATGCAAGCATGTGTAGAAGCTTGACCTAGGTTGAATCCGAGTTGCACGTTGCATCGGGTTATTTAGAATAACCTCAACTCACAAAGACCATTGCTTTCATTGGGATGAACTTGGTGTTTACATCGAGTTATCCGGTGTTAAGAATTCGGAGAGCGGCGCGATACCCTCTCCGATGATATTAGGAGTTTTGCCGAAGTAGCCCTGCGATAGGATGCTTTAGGGTTATTGGTATTACTAATGCATGAATGCTGAGTATGCTTTGATTGATAACATGTTGGATAACGGACGATGAAATCTCTAACCAATGCTCTTTCTCCCTGTTACATGTTTTTATTATTTTGCTTTAGTTTAATTTAGTTTAAATCACAACATAAACCCCCCTGTTTGCTTACGGGACTGAAAATAAATCATAATCATTGCCTCTCTGTGGGAACGAACTTGTTCTTATTTACTATACTTAAATCTATTTTAGAGAGTAAGAACTCGATTATTTTGGTTGATTACGACACGACCAATATCTTGAGGATCCAACCACAAAAGATGATGCAAATATACCCCAAAAACCAAAGGATATGTGTGTAGAAGAAGATTGGAGAATTGCACTGCATCATTACTTGCAAAAACAAATATTGCCCGCGGATGCCAATGAGGCAAGGAAAATACAATCAAAGTCTGTTAACTATCAGTTAAGGGATGGTATTTTGTACCGAAAGCTCTTAATGTGACCATTACTTCGGTGTGTATCACGCCCAGAAGGACATCGAATTTTAATAGATATACATTATGGTGACGCTGGGAATCATAACGGGAGACGATCATTGGCCCTCAAGGAAAAAACGCAAGGATATTATTGGGTCACAATACAAAAGGATGCCGAAGATATGGTCAAAATATGCGAAGAATGTCAACGCTTTGCTAAGAAGATCAAAGCGCCAGCAACAGAACTTAATTCAGTACTTAGTCCATGGCGATTTGCAAAGTGGGAGTAGATATTGTTGGACCCCTACCTGAAGGAACACGGAAAAGGAAGTACTTAATTGTAGCAATAGATTATTTCACCAAGTGGGTAGAGGCCAGGGCACTTGCACACATTAGAGACTCGGATGTGTTCAAATTCCTATTTGAAGACATAATTTATAGATTTGGAATCCCAGTGGCAATAGTTTCAGACAATGGACAGCAACTCCAGGGAAAAAATATTAACATGTTTTTTAAAGCCTTCAATATCCAAAACAGAAAGTCAACTCCGCTTTACCCCCAGAGCAATGAGCAGGCTGAAGCTACAAATAAGACAATTGCACTTAATCTCAAGAAGACTCTGGAAGGGCATCACAAGCGATGGTGTGAGCAACTTCATAACACTCTATGGGCTTATCGCACCACAAGAAGATGTGCCACTGGAGAGTCACCGTTCTTACTCACCTATGGGGCAGAAGCAGTCATACCAACGGAGATAATATTACCAACAACTAAGACAGAGACATGAGAAAGAAATTTAAATGATGATTTAATGCTTGAAAAGTTGGATGATCTAGAAGAAAGAAGAGAAGTTCGCACCTAATTGGGGAGGTCCTTATATCATACAGGACATTGCGGGGCAAGGATCCTACTATTTGCGAAATATGAATGGAGAAATTTTACGACATCCTTGGAATGCGCAATATCTTAAACCATACTATCTATAATTCTCTATGCAATCGTATAGTAGTTTGTGCTAATACGGGGTAAAGCAAATGAAGGCAAAATCTCATAGGAGACCCTTGTAAAAGCCTAAAATACCGACTATTGGGTACATCAGCTAACAAGAGATACCCTATATGACATTAATTATTATATCAAGTAACAGGGGCCACATAGGTAGTTTCCTCTTGGACAAAGAGAAGTTACTATGTGAAGCGCACCCTCAAAAGAAACCCAAGGTACAATAAATCCTTGAGGTTTCAGATTATATATTCATTAATTAATTTACCTTATGATTTTATTGCAGGAATAAAAATAAAATGTCAAAGGTATGAAAATAATATCCGAAAATAATTATTTTTATTTATATGTCACCACAGTTTACAAAAGCAAAAATGAAATGCAGCAAGATACAAAAAGAATTTTAAGGAACATGATCAGAGGAAGGAGCTGGGTCAATGCTTGAAGCGGGATCAGAAGTTGAAGCAGGAGTAGCACGGGGAGGAGTAACACGTGGATGAGTAGCACGGGGGGCAGGTTCAGGGACCACCCTGCGTGGATAGGTTTTGGTCCAACCATCCTTCGCACCATGTCAAGGGTATTGTTAATTGCCAGAACAATGCCCCGTTTCGTCTCAACCTTCATGTACTCCATTTTCTCACGTGAAGCAATAAGCGTGTCCTCGTACGCTTTTATCTTGCCATCAGCCAAAGAAGCCCTACTTTCATCCAAAGAGGCTTGATTCTTCCAGTACGCAAACTTTTCCTCCGCCACAACCAAGTCGTCAGAGTAGCACTTGACAGCAGTTTGCCAATTAACATCTGCTTCTTCCGCCTTGGAGGTAATATGAGTAACTCGGTCTTGCGCCTCAACCAATTTAGATGTGGCTTCCCCAAGTTTCTCATTAGCCTCCTTTAGCTTGTCATTAGCTACAGAAAGCTCCTTCTCAACCTCAGCGGGCAAGAGCTTAACTTTCTTCAACTCCTTATCAGAATCCACAGTTTGGGCAGCTGCCCTCTTAAACTTTCCTTCAAAATCTACACAGAAAAATAAAGATTGTTAGACTGTTGTAAAAAATAAGTAAGAATAAATTTTTGACATAAGATAAACTATCTATAGCAAGGGACTCAAACTTTTGTAAATCCTGGACATTTTTGTCATTAGAAAGGTCAAGAAACTCAAATTCACTCATAAGTTTAGCATAATCTCTCTGGGACTGCTTGAGATCTTATTTATATTGTGCAATCTCAACTTCACCAGCTAATCCTCTATCTCGCAACAAATTAATCTTCTCAGTGTGTTTATCAAGTTCTTTGTGTAAACGCTGAATGTCAATATCTCGATAAAGGATTTTATCTGAGAGGCTGCAGACTTGAGTTTGAGCTACTGAAAGAGCTTTTCCTCTAGCATGGGTATCTATAGCTGCGTTTCTTTGATGAGCTGCGCCACAAAAGTTGAATGTCTGGAATCATGCTGCGACCTAGATCGAGAGAATTCAGCAAGGATATTCTGGCGTCCTACACAAGCTTTCGATTTTCCTCCTCTAATTTCTCTACTTTCGCCATGGCCTCAGCAACGCTATCATCATTACATAAAATAGCTGCGTCAAATTCACCCTCTTTGCTAACAAAATCTTTTTTCGAGGATGCGTACTCCGTCAAGAGTTTCTTATACGCAATGAGAATGTTATTCCTTTCATCCACCAGTTTATTAAAATTCTCCTTGATTTTTACATTCTCTTCGGTGACTTTCAGTACGTGCCCATGCAAAGACGTGGCTCTTTCCCGTATATTAACAACAAGATTTGAATCCACCTCTGATTCCATAAAGAATTTCAGAAATATGTGCTAACGAGAAATAAAAAAAAATAGAAAATAAAAAATTGAAACCTTGCCTTTGAAGAGTAGACAGCTGCTGACGGAGCTCTTTATTTTCCTGCTTTAACTCAGCAACGCCCCCCTCCGACAGACGAAGGCATAGTAAATCAGCCTCGCTCTGACTTCAGCAAGTTTTTCCTCAGTGCTCCTGAGTTTATCCTCCATCAATAGTGAACGAGCTTTGAAGAACTTGTATGCAATCAGAGAGCAACTCTCATTATACACAAGCTGTGAAGTCAAAGATAAGCATTAGAATAGAAAATAAAGAGATAAGAGTCAATAAATAAACAAGTTATGAGAAACATACCTGCATAAGAGCCTGCTGCGGGCGGGCATAAACAGCTCAATCTGCCAATGCAAGGACCTCGGCAAGGGTGGAGGGCACCTCAACGTCGAAAGGGCAAGCTTCAGTTGCGTTGTTCTTTTACCAAGCCTTCATCACCGTATCAAAAGGAACGGAACGCATGTCCGATCGCAATTTGGCAACAAAAGCGGAATTGGTAGGCTTTGGCTGAGCATCACTAGGGATCAGAAGCAGGTCTTTCTCCTTGAACCAGTCGAATGCGTCTTCCTCTCTTCTAACAAGATTATCTTCGTCACAGACGCTCTTGCCCTTTTCTTTACGAGAAGCCCTCTCCCCGCTAGCAACTGAAGCAGTATACACTTCTTCCTCAGAGCGGGAGACTAACCTTTCTGCGCTCCCAAAAGCACCTACTGCGTTTTCCTCAAGGGAAGAATCAACAATATTGTCAACCGAAGCGGGAGAAGGATTTGCTACGTTAGTAACTACGTCTTCCTCAGTAGAAGCATGCTCAACTTCCGTTTCGACTATGGTCTCCAGCCTGGCAGGAGCATACTGAATCAAAACTCCGTCCAGCTCTGTCAAGACACGTAGAAAGTGCACAAGAAAAAGTATTATCAATAACTAAAACAATCATCTGCGCTCTGCTATCTCCTGCGCTCCACCGTCATCAGCGCTCAGCTATCTCCTGCGCTCCACCATCATCCATGCTCAACTATCTCTTGCGCTCCCCAATCATCTGCGCCCTGCCACGTGCGCATTACAAATTTCAATCGAGCAGGAATATAAATGCTCCACGTTAAATTCCACATGTCACACATGCCAACCTCCACATAATAAAGACGAAGGACCAATAAACAAAGGAGCTGTGCATCAGAAAGCGGAACTAGTAAGAAGCATCACGAATGGAGTAAGAAGAGCTGCGCCCAAAGTCAATATAAGATCAACTGGTCAAATAAAGATAAGGAGTCAGAAAAAGGGACTCATCATATTTGGCTATAAATACCAACCCAAAATAGAAATGGGGGGGGATAGCGAAAAAGAGGGAGAGAAAACGCTGAAGAAAATTGAAGAGGGGAAAAAGATAAGGCTAGGTTAAGAATTCTATTGAACTAAGTTTCTTTAATTTATGATATTGCCATGTGTACAAAATGAATGTTGATAAATAATAAGCTATATCTTCATGTGGATGTAGGCTAATTAGCTGAACCACGTTATATATTGAGTTGATTTCATTTACATATGGAAGATGATTCCCTGCATGATAATTTTTCTGCATCAATTGCATTCGATGTATTATCATTTTAACAATTTAAGTTTTTTGGTTGTGATTGACCCAAAAAATGAACGTCACAAGTACTTATCTATCCATCTATGTATGTGCACATTTTTTGGTATACAAAACAAAGAGAACGATGAAGAGGTGACTTTCTCAGCGGTTTCCTTTAGTCAGTGACACACATATATAGTAGAAACGAACATTGCTATTTTAGCTACCTTTAATATGTAACTTATTGTTTTCATATATCCATTTTGTTTAGAAATTCATCTTTCGCAGGGTAAAATGAACTAGTGTGCAATAGAATTTCATGGAGTCACATTAGCAACATAAATGAGCAACGATCAACCTCTGCAAATGAAGAAAGGAATTAATCGAGATTAACTGTCACGCAATAATAAAAAAGAATGATGGGTTGGGTATGTTTCCAGTCCTATTTAAAGTTTTAAAGCAGTCAAAAGTGGGTATTATGGATGGGCATACTTGTTTTGTACTTGCTTGTAAGTTGCAACCATACAGATGCCATCTCTAAAAAGAAAACGAAAAGAAAAAGATGATAAGGCGTTCCCGAATTTGCGGTATTTGTCCTACATCAGGGATGGAGCTGAAACTTGGATTCAGAGGGACAAATATATATGGAAAATGGGTATCTAAATTCAATTAAACGGTCGAAGGATGTCCGTTTTTTTTTGGTCTACAATTTACAATTAATGACAAGGAAAACTTGCATTTTTGAACATTTAACCATCAGAAACATAGCAAACATATAAATTTATGTCCCAAAATATAAACTTAAACGCGTGCAAAACATAACCGAACTATTAGTCTTTTTTAATAGGAATCTCATTTTTTGTTACTAATAAAGAATTTTTATCAGGCAAAGATTAAAAACAAGGCAAGCCCTCCCATTTTCCGCATATCTTGCTCATCCGACATGGCATGAATGACCGAACCTGCACTCAGGAAGAGTAATGCTTTGAAAAAGGTGTGATTCATTAAGTGAAAGATGCTAACCGAATAGTTAGACAAGCTTTATTGATTAGGAAATTTAAACTTTTATGCTCATAAAATTGTCCCAACAAATTATAAATATTACCAAATTACTAATGTTATAAGGGTAACACAAAATCTTGTGAAGACCAGGATCCCCGCTGTGCCCTTACTAAATCTATCCCTGATCATCATACTATTAAGCTACACTTACTGATATAGGGTCATAGACCAAATATCAAAGGGAGCTACTGAACTAACCTGGTAAGGAAAATCTAGTGTGAAGATCCAATGATAGGTGGGCAGCCCATCTCTCTACCAATGAAATATGTGTTGAACAAAGTGGGCCCTTTTTCATTTAGAATCTTAGATCCTTCTAAGAGCATCTCCAATGTAAGGGGTCAAGGTTATTCTAGATGGAGGTCTTATTAACACCTTTTTTTTTGTGGATCATTGCTAGATAATTTTTTTTTTCTTTTTCTTTTTACCTAAGGTTCATCTTCAATCCCGAATGTCTTATTTATCATTTTATATTTAAATTTAGAGATAAAATGGCGTGGATTTATAACCCAAGATCATAAAGAAGGTCTAAGTTGAATTATTTCATTTGTTGCATGTTCATTTTCTCTCTCCTCTAGCTTCTTCTCAAAACAAAAAAAAAAAACCTCACCACCATTAAATTGGACTACATCTGGGCATATTTCTTTCCTTTTTCTTGTTTTCTTAGATAGCTAGTAGTTTAGGTTAGATTTGATTAAGTTTTTGTGTCAATCTCCATTGTTTTTAGGAGATTTTTATGTTGTTTTTGTGGTTTTTTTTGCCCTTTTTGTTTGTGTCTTCTCCTTTATGGAGATGTTCTATGCGCTCTCATGGCGTTTCTTTGTGATTATAATGGAGATTTTAGGTGAAAGTTCAAGTATGGTGATCAAGATTCAAGACTTTGGGCATATTGCTCTCATATTTTTAATGAGAAGATCTTTTTTTCAAGAAAAAAAAACCCTGTCAAAATGGTTGGAATATAATCCTAAAACCGTTCTTTCAATCTTCGGATTGCTTGGTACTTTTGTTGGTAGTTCGTTACTTCTCTTCACGAATTACTCTTTGTTAGTATATTTTAATTGTATTTTGATCTTTGATCTTGATGTTCTTGAAGTCCATGTAATCTCTATTTTATCATGAAAAAATAAAAAAATTAATCTAGATTTTCTTTTTTACTTCCCACCTGGTCTCCACTCGGTCATGTTATATTTTCTCATTACCTTAATCCTAGATTAAATTTTGGTAAAAAAAATATTAAACTTAAATAACATGTAGTTTTAAGATCTTGATCCGAGATGCTCCAAGTTTAGTATTTTTAAATATCAAATACTTTATCTCTGGTTATCAAATTTTATACGTTAAATGGTTTGAATAATAATCCCGAATTTTTTCCCTACCTCGAATAGTCCGAACCTTCTAATGAAACCATTATGATTGATATCATGGCATCTTTAGGAAACCCAAAGAAGAAAACAACGTCACCAAGTGGCAAATTGGTTGCTAATTTCCTTATCTTTTTCTCTTTGCACACGTGACGACGGTTGGATGCCACCTGGATATCCTTTCCTTGGACTATAAATGAGGCTTCCTATTCTTATGCCCCAAAACCACTTTTCAGTCCTCCCTCCTCTTACACACTCCAATATCTTGCTTCTACACTACTTAATTAATCTACTTGTGTCTTTACAGAACCATCAATGATGGATGTTGATGAAGAAACAGAGATGATGACGAAATACTTGATTGTTCGTCCGGAGAAAGGCGGCATATTCAATATGTCTAGGTACTTGCTCAGATTTGATGCTAATAATCATGAATTCATTGAGACTAATAATCATTACCCAAATGATGATGATGAGTTGGTAGCAGTGAGCAGTCGAGGATTATTATCAGTATCTAATGGACAAAATGATGATGATCATAGATTGGTGATAATAGTATCAATAATAGTGAGGAAAATCATAGGGGTTTTAGGTAAACCAATGGAATGGATGGGTTATCTGGTGGAGTTCTTACTCAATCTTCTGTCTCTCAATGGTGGATCTATCTTCTCTTTGCTCACCTCTCTTCTCAACGGTATCATTTTACTGATCTCTATTTATTTATTTATTTTCGTTTGATTTGATTCTTAATTGTTAGTACTTGTTGTTTGTTTGTCTGAGTGTGTACACGTGCATTACTGCTTCATCTGAGTGTGTACACGTGCATTAATTTATACTCCCTAGAAATTTGTTGTTGTACCAAGGTTGACTTGAGTTGACTATGAACATGGTCAGCCTTAGCCTTACATTGAGTAATTTTTGATGA
Organism: Papaver californicum; assembly: GCA_023531435.1. Taxonomy (NCBI): domain Eukaryota; kingdom Viridiplantae; phylum Streptophyta; class Magnoliopsida; order Ranunculales; family Papaveraceae; genus Papaver; species Papaver californicum. Next base: position 27,043 of record JAJJMC010010752.1, on the reverse strand, counting down.
TCAGCCCTGTTGATTGTTGATTTGCTGGTCGAATCAGTAAATTCGGATGTAGACGAAGTTTTTGTTTCAAGTTATATTTTGATTATGTATTTTGTAAAGTATGGGTTTGTAACAATTTTCGCAGGGAAAGTAGTGAGGCCACAGAGGAATACAGAAACGTTCATAAGTGCCATTGGGCATTTAGATGGAAGAATTGATCTATACAATAAGCTTCCTTCATCTACTCATGATGATCCATCTAATCATGCTAATGGTAATGGGGAGATGATTATTAATGATAAAAATAGCAACAGCAACATCTTTGACTTAGGAGACGACCGTTGTCTTATGGATCTTTGTATGATGGCTTCCAAGTTAGCCTATGAAAATGCCAAAGTCGTACGGAATATTGTCGTTCATCACTGGAAGGTATGCCCGTACTTACCTTTTATGGTGGTGTTCCTGTAAACGTGTACTTGAATTTACTGCCATTCCCCCGTTTATCAGCGAAACTATGCTACATCTTCTTTTCAGTTATTTGTTTTTAACCAATTCAATCTTGTAATTTGATTCCGGTCCAAAACGTACAGATGCATTTTGTGGAATTCTTCAACGGTTGGAACGGTATGGAAATGAACAGATTTTTTCCTCTTTGGTTTATTCAAGAGTTAATATTAGTACTGTTCTTTTTGGAATTTGCTAGCTTGATTTGTTTGTAAATGTATCGAGTTGATTTCTTTTTCACATGCATATAGATTTCCAGAAAGAGAAATCAACCCAAGTTTTCATCCTTTGTGATAAGCCCGTAGATGCCAATTTAATCTTGATAAGCTTCAGAGGTACCGAACCATTTGACGCAGACGACTGGAGCACTGATTTTGACTATTCCTGGTATGATATCCCAAAATTGGGTAAAGTCCATATGGGTTTCTTGGAGGCCTTGGGTTTGGGTAACAGAGATCAAGTTACCACCTTCCATAATCACCTTCAAGCTGTAGGAGGAAGAGGTGGGTACAATGCCAATAAACACTCTGACGATTCAAAGACTAGTTTATCTGATGAGGACGCAAAATCCGATGCCACAAGAAAGAGGAAATTGCTACCAGAAATGGTAGAGACGACTGCATATTACGCAGTAAGGAGTAAGCTTAAGGAACTGCTAAATGAACACAAGAATGCAAAATTCATAGTGACTGGTCATAGCTTAGGTGGTGCACTTGCTATATTGTTCCCATCAGTGTTAGTGTTGCATGAAGAGATGGAGATGATGAAAAGGCTATTGTGTGTCTACACATTCGGACAACCAAGGGTTGGTGATAGACAGTTGGGAAGATATATGGAAGCTCATCTCAACTATCCAACTCCTAGATATTTCAGGGTGGTTTACTGCAATGACCTTGTGCCGAGGTTGCCTTACGATAACAACACCTTCTTGTTTAAGCATTTTGGACCGTGCTTGTACTATAACAGCTTGTACATTGAAAAGGTAATCAGTCAATTAATCAAACGCCCACATTGATTTAACGTGCAAAGGGCCAAAAAAGCTAGCCAAATAGCAAGATTGTAGTTTAACTCGTGCTTCTAAGATCTTAATTCTGTTTTTTCTTGCAGGAATTGGATGAAGAACCTAATCCAAACTTCTACGGGATCAAATTCCTGATTCCAGAGTATCTGAATGCGGCTTGGGAGTTAGTGAGGAGCTTAACAATGGGATACACTCATGGAGCTGAGTACAAAGAGGGTTGGTTCTGCATCTTTTCTAGGATTATGGGTTTAGCACTCCCTGGCATTTCAGCTCACTGCCCCACAGACTACGTTAACTCTGTCAGGCTCGGAAGAATGTCATCATCATCTTATTCTTCCTCCATCTAGATATCCCCTCTAGAGAAAATTTGTGCGTCTGGTATAATTCTAAATGAAGAATAAAACTTGTAATGCCCCTTGTGTTTGCATATCTTTCAAATATGGAGTGTTTTCTGTTGTCACACTTCAGTTTCTTTTTCCAGAGTATCAATGGCATTTTGTACCTCATTTTTATTGGTTGGGGATTATCTGTTTGTTACAACTAATAGAGCGTCGACATTACGGATAAGCATATCCTTTATTCCTGTTTGACAAAATTGCTAGACATGGATAATGTGAAGATGTGTAGAAATGGTGTACATGTCAAGAAAATCTAATGTTGCTTTTGCTGTAATAAGAATCATCGTCTTTATGGGGGTGCCGGGTTGCCAATAAACTGTGAACTCATGCAATGTAACACCATACTGCAAGTAGGGATCCACTGTTTGCTGATCCAGGCTTCATTTCATTGGTTTCAATCAGAGTGTATGAGCAGTTTGGATTATACTGCTGTCCAGGTTTTTCAGCTTTAATGCTGATTCTGTGTGCGCTCGTAGAGTATGCAACTCCCCCATCCTGGAAAATTCAATAAGCGCCAGGATTAGAATGTGTCTGACCCCGTAAAGGAAAAATTGGCAGAAAGTTGTTTTCAATTGCTCTGTTACCTGGCTATTTCTGCGCGCCTTCTAGCCTTTTCGGCTAGTATTGAAGACCTCCATCCAGTTGTGTCTAAATCAGAGGAGTTGATCCCTTCTAGTAATCTTTGAGAAACTACCCACTTAGCTTCTCTATCTTCCTTCCCGTAATCCTTCTTAGAAGTGAAAGCCGTCTGTTGAAATAAATGGTGATATTAGCATTCAGGCTCGGTTTCATAGCGATAAATGTGAATTCCTACGCTGACCTTTCTATCAAACACCAGATTCCAGGCTGCGCCGCTGAGAGCATAACGAACAACAAATTTAATTATATCGAGGGGTATGTAGAAGACAAAACTGTAGAGCCATATTACGCCAGCCCAACCCCATCCAATGCCATGGATTGATGCGAAGCTGATATTTGCATAGACTGCTATCACGGTAGCAACCTACAGGATAAGATTTAAACAAATTTGATCAATTCGTTACAAATATGTGCAGGTGCACCTCAGGTTTTTTCAAGTGCAGGTGAAATCTACAGACTGACTGGTAATCAATTGCAACCAGAATGCAAGAGATGAGCATTTATAACGCTCTTTCAGTGAGTTGAAAGACGTAAAACTTACCAGCTGAGCCACCAGAAATGCACACATCAATAGGATTCCTGGCCTTTCGACAAACGACCAGCTTTGACTGCGTGTCACAAATATTAGAGCTTGGCTGATGACGCTGACATGTAGATATATCGCAGATGATACCTCCCCGTTGGTTAAACTTAGAGACCTCAAATGGAAGTGGGTCTATATTCGTAAAAGCAAAATGAATGTGAGTAAGTACTGGCATTCTCAATTGGATTGGAAAAAGAGAAACATAAAAAGTTCATAACGTTGATACCTCAAAGAAAGTTGTCGCCGTGACTATCCAGTAAAATAAGACAGTAACTAGTGCAAGATAAGTCCCTATGACAATGCCAGTTGCGAATATCTCATTGAGTTTCCAGTTGTCTGGTTTTGGAGATGGCTTCACACGGTCTTTGGATATCGTCATAATGGTACCTTATATCGTAGAAAAGAAACATTATATACTGCGTCTTTTAAAGCAGGAAGTCGACCCACTCATATGTCAAGGGCAGACTATATAATCAAGGGTGATATTCTCTAATGCAATTCCTTTTGGTATACAACAACTACAGGGATATGAAGCATTACCATCGTTCAGTATAGCTATTACCAGAACCATGAAAGGTGGGAAATCATATTTCCAGATCAAGGTAAGAAGCACAAAACCAAGCTGCATTAATGTCAATGTATTTGCATTAGAGATAATTTTTTATCAAACTAACAAAAGGGAATGTGAAGAAATGAAGATCCACTGTTCTTACCACAATCCTTATGGTTATCGAAACAGCATAAATCTGCAAAAGTCATTACATTGTTATCAGACCACTGCTTGAAACAAAGAATTAAGCAAGAGGACTGCAGGGAGCAATGGAATAGCGGAATAAGGTTCTAACCGTATAATTTTTCATTCTTTGGAAAATAGAACGGCTTGTTAGGACAGCATGGATGATGACGCTTAATCCAGGTTCTGTTAAAACTATGTCAGCAGCACTTCTCGCAGCATCTGTAGAATCTGATACTGCAATACCGATATCTGCTTTCTTCAGTGCAGGTGCATCGTTCACCCCATCCCCAGTCATTCCACATATGTGCTTCTTCTCTTGTAGCATTTTCACAATTTCATACTTGTGTTCTGAAAAATGAAGTATTAGCAAGAGAAGAAAACAAAAGAAGAAATGAAATGACTATGGTCACAAAACTGGTGCAAGGATTCATATACCAGGGAATACACCAGCGAAACCATCTGCTTGTTCAACGAGTTCATCCACAGGAAGAGCTTCATGGTCATCCCTATTACGGTCGAGCAATGCTGAAGAAGGATACATATTTGTTCCCATTCCAAGACGCCGACCAGTCTCCTTTGCAATTGCCAACTGGTCACCTTTGCAAATGATACAAGTAAAAACATCAGGTTAACTGTTATTACAGTATTGGAGAGGCTTATAAACTCTGTGGGTTTATGAACTTGACAACAGACCTGTAATCATCTTGACACAAACCCCAAGGTGAAGTGCTCTCCGAATAGTCTCTGCACTGTCATGTCTAGGTGGATCAAACAATGGTAACAGCCCACAAAATGTCCAAGGACCTCCTGGACCTTCAGATTTCTCTGGAACTTCCTGGAAAGTATAGTTGTCGATGAAGTAAATTTTCTTGCTAATAGATTGATTTGAAGTGCATGGAGCAAAGAAAAGGTTTGTGATTCAAAACTGGTTCTCAAGTCACATGGCTTGTTTCCATGAACTGGCATATTCACGCGTCATAAAAATGAAAACGGCCTAACAGAATCGAGCTACTTAAGTGTTTTAAATCTACCTGATAAGCAACCCCAAGAGACCGCAATCCCCTTTCAGCAAACTTGTCAATGATGGCATGTACTTTCCCAGCTATCTGTTCTTTTTCTTCACATAAGTTGAGAATCTGAAGTTAAAATAAGAAAGTTAGTATTCCTATAGCTCCCATTATATGATCAATAAGAAAGATATGTAGATACCTGTTCAGGAGCTCCTTTACTAGCCCTATGCCAGTTTCCCTTGGAATCGATGTAAGTAATTGCTGTCCGCTTTTCTACAGGATTAAAGGGTAGAAAATGAACCGGTGTGATGTTTTCACGTGCCTGCAAGCGAGAAAAAAAGAACACACACACAACTTTCTTAGTTAGCAGGGAAAATACTCCGTTTTGAGCTGAATTCGATTATGCCGTTTCTATTCTCTCTGCACTCTATATACCTCCTTTGGATCAGCAAGCATGTTAATAATGGCCGTGTCAATGGCGTCTTGATTTTCAAGTCTTGAGGCTCTAGCTGCAAGCAATACTACAATGTCTTTGTCCATGTTTTTGTTAAAAACCTACAAAGGGTGCGTATTCATGCAATCATTAAGACATCATTTGACAAGTTAATGTGAACATCTATAAGGTTCTAACAAGCACTTGTTATTTAGCTCAGTACCTCAATAAGGCTCCGATCGACAGTGAGGCGATTCAGGGTCAGGGTTCCAGTTTTATCACTACAGAGGACATCCATTCCAGCCATTTCTTCTATGGAAGTCATCCGTTTTGTGATAGCACCCTTGACACAACAAGTGGAGATGCATGGGGATATAACTTCATTACACACAATGGACATTCTTTAAAACAATTTACTCTTTGGTCCGAAGGAGAAGTGTTATGTACCTGTTGTGAGAGACGATGAGAGCCAATTGCAAGGGTAACGGATAACACGGTGGGCATAGCAATGGGTATTCCTCCAATTAAGAGAACAAGAAGGTTATTGATGCCAGTTCGATATGGTCGATGCTGGATGGGAAACATAACGATGATCTCAAGGATCATTCCCAGGGCTATTGAGCAAATGCAGAAATTTCCAATGGAAGTAAGAACCTGTGTGGAAAACATTTTTCAAATTAAACTCCATTCACTTAGACTTCAGAGATTGCTATAACATTGAAATTTTAATGGATATTTGCCTTCTGGAAATGGCCAACAACATCTGTGGAGTCAACCAAATAAGCCGCCTTTCCAAGAAATGAGTAACGTCCTGTAGCTATGACAACAGCTTCAATCTCTCCTTGTTTACATGTTGAACCAGAATAAACTTCATCCCCTGCCTTCTTTGTCACAGGTAGAGATTCCCCAGTAAGTGCAGACTGCATAACAAATAACAACGCCGGCCACTTAGAAGAATCAAATAAATGAGGTAGAATAAGCAAAAAAAAAAAATCTTTACTTCTTGAAATGGAAGCTAAGCGCGGATTTTCTCTATTACCTGGTCAATTTTTAAGGGGTCTCCTTCAAGAAGACGAGCATCGGCAGGAACGATATCACCGAGCTTGATACTAATTATATCTCCTGGTACCAAAACTGAAGCATCTTGCTCTTGCCACCGCCCATCTCTGAGTACCTGTATCACAAAGATTTTGAGCATTGCACATTTAAAGTATATTGACAATGAGGAATGGACACTTCTGCCATGCTTTACTAACTTAATTCGCATCTGACACTCACCTTGGATTTTGGAGCCAAGCGTGCCATAAGTGCTGCGGCAGCGTTCCCTGCATTATTTTCCTCGATAAAGCTAATTGTCGAATTGATGACCAGCAGGCACATGATTCCCACGAAGTCTTGCCAGTCAGGACCTTCTCCCTGAAACAGAAGGAATATATCACGTTTCTGAATAGACAGATTCTGATCCTGGGATAAGAAAATTCAATGGTCTGAGAATTGCTCTAAGTAAGTTTCTGAAAGACTCACCCCACCGTTTGCAAGGACAATTGCCATCACAGCTGCAGCTTCCATAACCCATGACAATGGATTCCACATAAAACTAAGAAATTTCAAGAACTTGTTCTCCTGCAACGTTGCCTCAAGATTACTCGTTTTTGAATTTCAGTATCAACAACCCTTTGAAGGTGCAATCAGTAAAGCAAAATTCAATTTCACGCTTTTGATCGAGCGATGGGCAATTACAAAAATTTATCTCAATTAATGTGTTGGCTGCAGTAGTTACATACCGGATTCTCCTCGAGCTTGTTAGGCCCGAAGATTATCAACCGAGACTCAGCATCTTGGGATGAAAGTCCACCAAGCGACGTTCTCAATTCTCCAAAAACTTCTTCCAGCGGCAAACGTTCCTGTTACATAACCACCACAAAGAATTAAAGCATTAATGTTGCGCATATGTACATCCCAGGCTGGTACTCCAACTCCTGATAACAAGAAAACAATATATTACCAGATCAATTGCATCTCTATTGAAATTCTCCGGTCCAAGCAACGGCTTCTCTAAATCATCAGACATGACTCGATTAAGCTTCAAGGATTGAGTTTGACTCAACCCCTTGAAATCGAAATAAAGTGATGATGAGGTATGAAATAGTAAAGTTTAAGAGTTCATTTCCCATGTTTTTCTTCTTCTTCTTGTTGTTCTTCATTAATAAAGGCGGAGGAATGGAAATTCCTTGTAGAAATTCTTCCTTGTCAAGACTGTTTGGTGTCACTTCACATTCCAGTTCCCATTCACCTAATAATACCAATAAGTAATAAACATATGTTTCTACTCTCCCGCCATTCTGAAACCAAACGAAGAATTGGGAGGTTTGAAAAAAAACACACGAGTTGGCTCCTAACGGTATTCTTTACCTACCTTTCAAACCTACCTATCCTTGTTATATTACTAAAAAACCAAACCCTCCAAAACAAGTCTATTTTTTTTTTGAAGTTTGATGCTTAGCACAAGTTTAGTTAGAGGAGGACAATCCCATATTCAGTTAGGCACAAGCATCTCTCTAATGGCTGTCGAGCACGACAGGAACGTACTCCGTTATGTACCTCGAGAATGTCTTGATAGAAACTTGACCAGATGCATCATCACTCCAACAAATGTAAAAACATAGATAGCTAGAGCATATATTTCAATGCCCATATGGTATTGGCAAGACTATATGTATATACAGAAACTACCTCCAGTAAAATCTTTCTATTTACAATCAATCAATTCTACCTACTAATAATGTAATGAGAACACATTTGAGTTATATCAGACTACTACCAGTAACAATCAAAACCAGCATTACGTAGACGGTACTAATCATCAAAGACAAGGAATTTTGTTGTCTACCAGGTGAAGATGCAGACCGTGAACGACTCTTTGGAGGGGATGATTTAGCTTGCTTACCCACATCAATCATAATATCAAACTTACATTTAGTATCTTGAGAATTAGGATTTTGGGTAGTTACAACTGCTAATTTGTTGAAATTACAACTCCCTTTCTGTTGGTATGCAGTCTGATAAAACCTGTTAAATGCATAAGAAGCATTGCTTGCTGCGTCCAATCCACCACAAGATGACCCGTAGCCAAGACTGGTACAATCAGCGTGAGTGCAGGCGTAGTTCACACTCTCTGTGAGCATGGGGTCAGAAGTGCTTGCTTGTGATGACATTACACACCATTGTTTTTCCAGATACTTTACTCCCTTTGCTGGGACTAACTTTCTACCATTACCCAATTGTAATGAGTATTTCAAAGTTCCGTCGTAATTGAACATTCCCCAGTGTCTCTCAAAACTCCCTGGGGCTATGCTCTTTGCATCTTCGTCAATCAGTCCGAACACGTACACCTGTGGTGCGCTTTTCCTTTTTGGTGTACCTAATTCACCGAGAAGATACATTGAAACGCTGGCTCTTTTAAGATAAAAAGCCAAACAAAGAACATCTAAAAAATCACTAGTTAGCTCTTTTGGTTTGAATTAGTTTACCTTGGCCTTGAAAAATGCGGTTGAAAAGGCCTTGGTTAAACCTGCGAGCGTACTCAGCATTTGCGTTGGGATCACCGTCAGTTGGCCAACCAACTTCCCCAATAATCACCGGAACTGACGGGAATCCATTCTTCTCGAGAGCCCAGATGAGGGTGTCATAATTTGCTTCAAAAACATTAGAGTAAGAGATAGGTCCATCCACAACAGGGGTAGCAGTTCCAGAGAAGAAAGCATAATCAACTGGGAAATGTGAATCGGCATAGAGACTAAGGAAAGGATAGATGTTAATGGTAAGGGGGTAACTGCTCTCGCTTAAGAATTTGACTATGGAGATCATGAGGGAATGTATATCCGGACGAAAATCACCTCCTGAAGGTAAATCAGTATCTGTTTGGTAGACGTCGGCATTGAGTGGGACGGTGACTTGGACTTGCTTGCCTAACCCGGCTTTGATTAGTGCAGCTTGAATATTCTTAAGAGCTGGAAATGTAGTCTGTAGATATGCTTGTCCATACGTCTTGAGAAATGGTTCATTGCCCACAGCTACATACCTATTCATTCATGAATACATCGGTGAGTGCACACGATTCATTTGAAGGATAATTTGTACTAGTAGTTATTTTAAATTACCTTATATCGACGCCATCCCTGATATAATAGGATACATTTTGCTGCACCCAATCCTCAGCGACTCTTACACTAGAAGCAAGTGATGCTAGGAATTCATTAGGTATCCCTAACATAACCTGAATCCCAGAAGTCCCAAGAGCTGTTAGAGCCTGAGGATCGGGTTCGAAGAGCTTCACCTTATCGAACCCATTGTCTTGTAACAGCTTAACAACAATGTCAGCAGGCAATGGATGTGTTGCACGCGTACCCCAGTTACAACCAAACCCCTCAGCCAGAAGAATCTTGTTCCCTTGGGTGATAAGGATGATAAGAGCAAGCAGGAGAAACGTGTAGAACGGAGAGCGAGAAGACCTGTTAAGATGGAGAAATGAAGATTGATGAAGATTATGAGGATGTTCATCATCATGTCTTCCTGCCATGTCTTCTTAATTGTCTAGAATGGGGAGAATGATGAGGGAGGGAGTTATAAGATGAAACATAACGTAGGAATCATATGAATAATAATAATCCATTAATTGGTTGAGGAGGTTATCTTGACTTGACTCTTCTAGCTGCCTTGATTCATGCCTACGTTTCATTTTTCCCATTCGTTTCTTTCTTAATAGGGAATTTCCTTCCTTCCTTCCTTCCTTGGGTCTAAAGCCCAAGATGTTGGCCCATTAGGGAGGAACGAGAGAATGACGTGTCGGTGTTTTACTGGGTCATCGTTCATTTTGGAATGAATCAAACAGCATCTCTCTCGTGAAGCAAAACCGTATCCATTTCCTCCGCTAAATAACAAACACACACCATCCAGTCCACCACTTCTTCTGGTTTTTCTTTCTTCTTCTTCTTCTTCTTCTTCCTCCTCCTTCCTTCCCCTGAGCTGAGTCAAAATTAGTCAATAATTTCTTACCTAATTTTGACTCCCTCCCTCTGAACAACAACAAGCAGAAGAAAGGAGAAGATGACAAGCACTGCAGTGTCTTCAGTTATCAGCATCTGGAATTCTAACTCTAATTCAACCACAACAACAAGAAGAAGATGCACGATTAAGGGTAATAATAATAATCTACGTCTTGGATTTGGAGCAACTTTTTCTACGCTGTCTCGGTCTTTAAAATCTCAAAGAGCTACCGCAAATAAGAAGAATTCCGGACCTAATTTACAGGTTTAATTTTTTTTTTTTTTTGTTTGATTCAAATGTAAAATTGTGGATGCTGTTAATTGATGATGTTGATTTGATTGTGTAGGTTGTGTGTATGGATTATCCAAGACCTGAACTCGATAACACCGTTAATTACTTAGAAGCTGCTTATTTCTCATCTTCCTTCACGTCTTCTCCAAGACCAACTAAACCTTTGACTGTTATCATTGCTGGTGCAGGTGACTATTTCCTCAAAATCATTTACTCGTCCTGTCTTTGTTTGATTTACTCTTCTAGTTTTTCCAATATGTTTATACTTGTGCGTATCGTGTGTTGCATTTGTGTCTGGGAAATAATGTGGGGAATGTATCAGATGAACATGTTTATACTACTTGCATTTGTCAATGGAACATTCTCTCGATTGGAACCTCAAATTATTAGTAGCATGATGACAGCAGATAGATATACTTGACAGTCTCTCAATGTTGTAATTGTAAAGTACTGCTCACTTACCTGTAGGCTTGGCTGGTTTATCAACCGCGAAATACCTGGCAGATGCAGGTCACAAACCAGTATTGCTAGAAGCAAGAGATGTTCTCGGTGGAAAGGTAGGTTTCTTACTTTCTTAACTTGTCTCCCTCGCTTGGATATATCTCAACTTTGTTACATATTCTGTTGAATATCACACATTTCCATCACATGAATGACTGAAGCCTGTATTACTGAGAACTTATAGATGCTACTTTATATCATTTAATTTCTTCAAGGACTTCTTTTTTGATTTGATGAATGTAGTTTCTTCAACTGTTTAGGTAGCTGCTTGGAAAGATGATGATGGAGACTGGTATGAAACCGGCCTACACATATTTTGTGAGTTTATTTTCTTAGGCTTAGCATCATTCGTGCGTAAACTTAAAATGAGTTGCTTCCCATTCATTTACTATGAAATTTCCATGTTAAAGTTTTATTTTCTTACTATCTCTTTTTTCTTGAGCTCCATCTAAGCTTTACTGTTTCTTTATCTTTGTTTTTGTTTGTTTGAAGTTGGAGCTTACCCAAACGTGCAGAATTTGTTTGGAGAACTTGGTATTAGTGATCGACTGCAGTGGAAGGAACATTCTATGATTTTTGCAATGCCTAGCAAGCCTGGGGAATTCAGCCGCTTCGATTTCCCTGATGTTCTTCCTGCACCCTTAAATGGTATGGATCTTTTGCAAATCTGTAACATATCCTGCTATTTTACATTTGTTATTCAGAAATTTGGGGTCTCCAGGAGTGGTTTTTATGGTCAGAATAGGAAGACTCTGTTACAATGACATCATAGCCATATCACTTCTTTGTTTGTTCTTTATTATTCACCATGCAGCAGTACTAATGGTGTGGACCACTCATTTTGATGGCTACCTTTGATTGCTAGGATTTCTCTTGCATGTCTTTCATCATTTTCTATTTAGATCTCGAGGTTTATATGAATTTATTTATCAGGAATGTGATTGACAGGAATCTGGGCAATCTTAAGAAACAATGAAATGCTTACATGGCCGGAGAAAATACGGTTTGCTATTGGACTCTTGCCAGCAATGGTTGGTGGTCAGGCTTATGTGGAGGCTCAAGATGGCTTCACCGTCAAAGAATGGATGAGGAAACAGGTATAGAATGTAAATTCGTTTCCGTTACTGTTGTGTGGGCTTTAGATTGTTAATTTTGAAGTTGCAATTATTTGCAAAAATACCGGTGAACCAGTATACAGGAAACACACAGCCATTTCCTAGGGTAGTGAGAGAACACATCTTTGCTGCGTTTCAACCAATACTATCCTCTTTTATAACAGTTAACAAGTTAAACAAAAGAAAGGAGATGCGTATCTTAGTATGAAGTTACTATATCATTCTTCCCAACTAACTTTGAACTTAGACAAGCAACTATGTTTCTTTTAGGTACTCAATCCACAACTGAATATTACATTTTTTCTATGTTTATACTTTAGCTTTGTAATTATATGTCTCTCTTATTATATGTAACTGAATTAAGTAGAAGCCTTTATAGTTTAGACTAATCTGTTATTTTCCTATTTATACATAATTGCATTGTCTTGCTTACTTACTTAGTATCCTCTTTTTGGGTTGTGCTGGGGTATATTTCAGGGTGTACCTGATCGAGTAACTGACGAGGTTTTCATTGCCATGTCAAAGGCATTAAACTTCATAAACCCAGATGAGCTTTCGATGCAGTGCATTTTGATAGCTTTAAACCGATTTCTTCAGGTTTGACTATATTTAATTTAATGGTATTATGATTATGATGTGTAGATAATAGAATTTATTTGAGATATTATCTGTGTACTTATGTTACGGAAATGAAGGCTGTGCATAAACTACTAATTTATCCAACTAGGAAGGCCATATGGCCCCTACTTATGTAAACTTGTTTAGAAATCTAGAGATAACTTTTCCTGATGATGTCTCGTTTTATATGATTGTGTCGGTGTTTCTATCCTACAATGCTGTTGACTAGGACATGGAAGATGCCTTAAAACTGATATAGAAAATGATGTAAATACACAGGAAAAGCATGGTTCTAAGATGGCCTTTTTAGATGGTAATCCTCCCGAGAGACTTTGCAAGCCGGTCGTGGATCATATAGAGTCACTAGGCGGTGAAGTTCGTCTCAATTCCAGAATTAAAAAGATTGAGCTGAAAACAGATGGTACTGTGAAACGTCTCATGCTCACCAATGGTGATGCAATAGAAGGAGATGCTTATGTCATTGCAACCCCGGGTACAACTGTTCATTTTCTTGTCCTACTAAGAGACAATGCTTGCCAGACGTGAGCTTAACTTTGCAACTATCACTTGTATTTAATTTTCAGTGGATATCCTAAAGCTGCTTATACCCGAGGAGTGGAAAGAAGTTGGATACTTCAAAAGATTGGATAAATTAGTTGGCGTTCCTGTGATTAACGTCCATATATGGTTAGTTACAGAATAAAATAAATGATGTCTATGCAGCTCAATATATTTCAAGTGCTGAGTAAGCTTTTAGTTCCTGGTTCTCAATGCGATGTTGTAACCTAGTGGATGTGAATACTTTTTATTAATTCTAACTTTCAGTGGTCAATTAAATTTCACAGGTTTGACAGGAAATTGAAGAACACGTATGATCATCTTCTCTTCAGCAGGTCAGCACTAATTTTAGAAACTACTGCTGTACAAAATCATTTGTTAAAGTAAATTGCAAATTATGTGGTTCTATTGATATCGGACGTATTTCTCTTTTTCTTCTTAACTTGCATCCCATTCTTTAATTTGCTTAATATCTAATTTCTAAATTTTCAAAATCCTTGCAGAAGTCCCCTCTTAAGTGTATACGCTGACATGTCAGTGACATGCAAGGTAAACATAGAAAATTTTACTGGATATTGTTCCCATCTGTCAGTTTGTAGTAGTGTAGTGTTCCTTCTTTGTTATCTATTTCGGGTTAGCATACTTGTTCTATTATTAAGAGATGTATTTAACTCTTTATGCAGGAATATTACGACCCAAATAAGTCCATGCTTGAGTTGGTATTTGCACCTGCTGAGGAATGGATCTCACGCAGTGACTCCGAGATAATTGAAGCTACCATGCAGGAGCTTGCTAAACTCTTTCCTGACGAAATCGCCGCGGACCAGAGCAAAGCAAAAATATTGAAATACCACATTGTTAAAACACCAAGGTCGGACCTCATTCAATCGCAATTTTTCTTTCTAATGGATTGTGATTTTTTTTTTCCTTAATTTGAGTGTTCTGGTCATCTGGATGAAACATGGTTAGTATTTAGTTGTTGAAGACAGGTGTTGAACCTCTGTCTTGTAAAAAAAAACTTCAGCCAATAGGTCATAGGTCTGAAGATGTACCTCAGATATTGATGTACCTCCAATTGGGCAATATCAGCTCTTAATTTTGAGTTTTCCTAAGAATGTTATGATTCTTAATCCTCCCACTAGGAATGACGACTCTTTGATACTGTTTAGAATCAGTGCAGTCCGAAGTGGCTCAAAACTCTAAATTTTGAGTCCCACTGGTGCTGCGTATACATCAGTTTTCATTTATTTTTTCAGCATTCTTAGTATGTTATCGCTTTTCTGAAACGAGCTACCTTATCTGATATAGTAAATCTGGGTCAGTTTGTTCTACGCACTCAGAGCCGCCCATCTATTCAGCCAATTCAATTGTTACGCTTAGGAAAAACCTTTCTCCCTGAAACCATTTTTCAATTCTTGTGTTTCAGGTCTGTTTATAAAACTATTCCTGATTGTGAGCCGGCGCGTCCATTACAAAGATCTCCCATAGAGGGTTTCTATTTGGCCGGGGACTACACGAAACAAAAGTATTTGGCATCAATGGAAGGTGCAGTTTTATCTGGAAAGCTTTGTGCTCAAGCTATTGTAAAGGTAAGCTGGAAGAGAGAAACTTTAATTATGTTTTTATCCACATTTCCACGCATCGCATGAAACAACAAATTCGAGCTCAGAGTAAAAACATGAAGAATTTTCACTAACACTTTATGCAGACACAATCCTTGTAAAAACTTATTCACTCATATGGTTAGTTAAAATTTTTATAACCTTTGCCCATTCGCTATGCTTTTTGGGTAATGTATTGTAGTATTTCAAGGTGATTTCATAGAATAGCATAGAAGGGGATTGAACGAGAGGCACCTATTGCACTCTGAAGTGGTAGATATTAGTTATGATCTATAGTTTGTGAGGTAGTATTTGTGTAGTGCAATAATTAGACATCACCCTTGACTGAAATAGTTTAGATGTAGCATTGCTTTATGTACTAGTCTAAAAAAGTTTCCACCCATGGCCCCCTGCCAAAACATATGTGCAGGATTGTGAGATGCTTGCCGCTCGGGTAGAAGAAAAAACGACAGCTGGAGCAACTGTTGCTTAAACAGTTTGTGAGAATTGAAGTCAGAAGTTCAATACAGGAATCTAAATGAAAGCAATCAGGTGTTCCATGAGGATTTGCTGATCAGCTCATATGGAGGCAGATGCAGGTCATTGTTGTGCATAAAGAAATTCCATTTAATCTTACAGATTCAGTTGTCCATAAATATGTAAAAACTGTCATCTTGTAGTTCCATAGATTAATTATGAATCGAAAAATAGGCAAAATGGAGTGGAGTGGGGGTCTGTGGGATCGTTTCAATGTTGTGATTGTTCCACAGTCATGCCTTTCATAATCGAGCCAAGTCCACTTCCAGGTACGTACGATCTTTTAGAATCGTCCAGTAATGCAGTAGTCTTCTCTGAGAAATAATGCAGGGGAAGAAGAGTTCAGGGCAAATGGTGGTCCACTCCTTGGAAATATGAAAGAATCAAAATCATAAGACGTGGTGACAAATACTTATTGTTCATTTAGTCTCCTAATTAACTAATTCACGTATCTTGTATCTATTTGAGGAAAAAAATCAAGTAATTTAAAAATATAAAAGATGGATTAAAATGTGGTGGTGGACTTTTGGTAGTCAGATGAGATGGTCCCCAAAACTATCAATTAAAATTGGTGTTAAAAAGAGGACCACGGACAGGAGAAATATTCAGAGAGATTTATGAATTAACGTTGGAATCCTAAACTTATCTACTAATGTGCGTAGAATACGTGGAATTCAAGCCGTGAAAAACAAAAGAGTTGTGGAAGATTAAGTTTAATGGCTCTAATTATGCCTTCCAAGTTCGGCATTTCAAAGCAATGCTCTGATTTTTTGAGCTTGGAATCCAACCTAAAGCGTTTTTCTTATTGCTCAATCTAATTAAGAATTAGAACCTTGTGTCTACTGTTAAGTCATTTGAAGGGTTGGAATTCCGATTACTCTTCCATGATTTATCCCAAATGTGGAGGTAGCAACAACAACTTCGAACTTAAAAGAACTCCGGTATAAATCTTGCTCCACCCACTACATGTCTGGGATGATGATTTGTGAGCGAATTATAGTAAGATAAGAGGAGATTTTGATACATCATGTTGTTGTTGCTGCTTAGGTAGGGCTTGGAATTTCTGACCCCTTTACATTGCTACTAATTAAACTTGATTAGATGTTAATTATGGAGGATGTTTCTATGTTGTTTCCATGATTCATCATCGTCTTCGTCACCGAGAAATGAAATTAAAAGAAAGCAATATTATTGAAAAACATTTTTATTTATTATTACAATAAATAATGACAGTATTAGTTTATGAATTTTGGTTCAAGTTGTCCCATGATTTCAATTTTGAATTCTAAGTATCTCAATATCTAGTTAGTATCGATAGGACTATAGGAGTATCTAGCATAAGACTAACTGCCGTATGCTTAGTTTTAGAAACAAGCACAAGACAGAATTCAAGGCGTAAAGATCGAGCTAATAGACTCCATAACCCAAATATCAGCCAGAACTATAAGGAGGTTAAGCCTGAGTACATGCAATGGTCGACAATAACATAACAAAATCATACAAAACCTCCTACTTAACCAAAATATACCTCCATCTCTTACTGTTTTTGGTGTTTTTCTGGATAACTTTGGCTACCTAGCTTATGGGCAGCTGAGTAACGCAGGAAGGACATATATCAATCATGTATATTCCGTCCAGTGTGTACCCATCAGCTTAATCGTGGTAAGATCGTATATGTTTATATTCAGTACTGCATGACATGACTCATGAGCATGTCGACATTTATTATGCTTCAAAGGAAAAAAATGTCGGCATTGATGGTTTTGGCACATGATATATTACTGATAAATAACATTTGTTTGTTTCATTATCTCTGCTGCAGTCTTTACTGAATGACCTCGATCAACATACACATAAGAGGAGGAATTATATAATGGAAGATAATAACTCAGGTGAGAGCTAATTAATGAATCAACATCTGCATTTATGTACGATTTATATATATATATCTTTAATAGTCATAACTCTCTGCACTACCTCTTCTTAATCTCTTATTATTACTGAATTCTTAAGAAAAAAGTCAATTAGCAACTGCAACATTATTTAATGAATCCATATATATTTCGTGTTCCAATTTGGAAAGATCTCACAAATGATTCATGTCAGTGTCACTCATACCATATTCTATATGGTAGAGGAAGAGGAGGAGGTTAGTATTCTTTTCTCAACCCCTCCCTTATACTCTTACCTAGCTGTACCTAATTGTGATGTCGACATATCAGTTGAACTCTACATTTCAACTTCTATATTTGTTTTACTTTTTCTTTTTTATTTGTATATACATGTTGGAGTAGAGCTATTAGAATACCTCTTTTTTCTTGGGGTTATCTTGATTAATCAGTTTCTGAGTGCCAGGGGAAGAAACGATACACATCGATCAATACTTTGTGTTCTCCGGTATCCTGCTGCATAGTTTCTTTGTGTGTGTGTGTTTGTATGGTGCTAGCTAAGTTGCATACAACAAAACTTTCAGCTAATACAAGTTTAGATTGAAGCCGTCCGAGTAGCAGACACATCCTCCTCGTCACCAGGGGAAGATATTAATCCAAGCCATTGGCTCATTATCCCATTAAGGAGATCATCAATATATGTTCAGTCCTCTTTACATATTAACAATTTCTATCAGGTACTTGCAATCATTTTAGTTTTTTTTTTATATATATATATATATATGCTATAATTGAGTCATAAATCCAGGCTTTTACATGTTTGCAGAAGAAAAGCTTCTTCGTATTGGCTGGTGCTGATCCTTTTGATGTTCAATGATCAGTGGAACTTCGCGTATAAAATTTATAGTTCTGTGATCCCAGTTTCCTATTGGAGTAAACTAAGACATCAAAACCTTGGAGGAACAAAGCTTAACCTACAGACACAAGTCTTAGAACCAGCTCTTGCCGATAGATATAATGAATTTTGAAACCAACCAAGGTGTAAATTGCGGTTTCAGTACTACACAAGAAATGTCAAAGTGTATTCCTGTATCAAATGGACCTATTCATCGCTGGAAACATTCAAATTGGTCAAATGTTGACAACTATGGGAATTTTATGGTTCCAGGCAGCAAGGATCTCAGCCTACTTCCCAATAGGGTACCTCCAACTTCACCTATTTCTATATCGCCAAATTTTGCAGAACCGATAAAAAACATGTGCCCCCAGTCCTCACCATTTTGTACCATCTTACACGTATCACCATCATCAACCTTGGACCCTCAGATGCAGTTACTTCAACCTGCTAGATCATCATCAGCCGAATATATGATGCCTCAAACTCAGACCATGTCACCTGTTCTACTGCAAGGTGAAAATTTAGCAGCTTATCAGCGGTACGAGGGCCAGCAGGTTATGAATGGTGGACACTCTGAATTGCTTGGAGATATTATTGGAACTAGCACTTTTGATTGGGCCACCGGCCACACCGTTGATACTACCAGGGCTGACAACATTATT
Source organism: Papaver californicum (assembly GCA_023531435.1). Taxonomy (NCBI): domain Eukaryota; kingdom Viridiplantae; phylum Streptophyta; class Magnoliopsida; order Ranunculales; family Papaveraceae; genus Papaver; species Papaver californicum. The sequence continues at coordinate 8,024 of JAJJMC010010752.1, read as the reverse complement.
TCTCAACAAAGGGGGTTACAGATACAATCTAAACAGTTAGACTTTAACTTGAACCATAACAATCAGAATGCTCAAATGGATGTAAGTAAATCCATACAGTATCCCTACAATTTGTATAGATGCAGTATTGACATATTATATTTAGCATACACTTGTTTCATACCTTTTTTTTTACTTTGATTTTCAGGAAATTTTTACAGCAACGGAACATTCCCAAATCCATGGTAATCACAGCCAAACGAATAGAAGTATTACATTTACCCTCGAAGACGAGACAAATTCTTCCATCTCTAGCATTGATGCTCTCCACAAGCCTCGAATGCGCTGGACGCAGCAGCTGCACGACTGCTTCGTACAAGCCATTAATGATTTGGGTGGTGCTGATAGTAAGTATTATGATTGAATACCATGACTTGTTGTTTGTCTTACTCATCTGGTTTTGCACAATTTTTTTGACATTATGTCTTGATGAACGACTTTATGGTCTCTCTGAAATGCAGAAGCAACACCGAAAAGTGTACAGATGAAAATGGGTGTGAAAGGATTAACTATATACCATGTGAAAAGCCACTTGCAGGTCAAAATCCAGCTACTCTCAATACACAATAATTCAATGATTGTTAGAATGCAATCGTAAGTAACTATGACTGACAATTACACCAAATTTGCAGAAGTACCGGCTAGCGAGGTACCAACCTGACACCAAAGAAGGTAAACAGATAGAACCTGGAACTTCTCTTGTCTCAAACAGATTTTTAGTGTTGCCTTTGGTTTGGAATCGTGAATGACTAACATTAATTTGTATGAAACTTGAACTTCCTAAACTTTATGTTTTAAGTTTATAATTTTTCAGATAAAAGGTCCTTCATTTCAGAGTTTACAAACAGGAGTGCAACACCTGAAAAAAAAGAAAGTGAGCCATCAAAGAAGTAAGCCACGAACATCACTTTAAACCTATTCGGTTCTGCTAGATCACTTTTGCAGACCAGCATTCTTTTTCCTTTTCTTTCTTGATTGGCGAAACCTGCAGTCTTCTCAGCACCTTGCTTGTCAGTAGTATACTTGCATACCATTTTATGAAGCTTGGTCTACTCACCATATATACTGCTCTGCATAATCTGTATATACTTGCAAGACATAACTAATATGACTCTCTGCTTAAAGGTCAGCACCAGAATCAGAAGCACTTCGATTGCAGTGGGAGCTTCAAAAAAGCCTTCACGACCAACTTGAGGTGTGTCACTCTCTCCTTCATAGTTCATGTGCCTACTTCGCATATCTGCTGCGTTTTCATTTGTTAACTTGAAGATGTATGTGTAATGACACTTCGTCATCTTGTTTGCATTTATTTGAGCAGTTTCAAAGGGAGCTGCAGCTACGAGCGGAAGAAAATGCACGGCAGCTACAGAAGTTGTTGGAGGAACAAAAGAAAGTGGGAGAAGCATTCATGCTAGCCAGCCAATCCTTTTGTTCAACAAATCCGGCAGCCACTTCTGGTCCCTCATCTACTCGTTTAGAATTGGCTCAGGATCAGTTGAATGATAGAAGAAATGATGCGTCCTTGAGAAATGATCTCCACAAGGGCAATGAGGACATGTTGGAGCTTGGAGTGAGATTATCACCAGCATCTCCAAAGAAATCAAGGGTGGAAATAGGGACATCAACGTTTAGGTATTGATTAAGTCACATACAGCACCACCAATAGCAACTAGCCACAATGTCAGATTATAATCTCTCTTCATTTATTTATTTCCGTCCATTCGTTACCGAAATTCATATTCTTACCGTTCATGTCCCTCCACATCCTTCCACAAGAAATGCCATCCATATGGGGACTGTAGCCTCTTAAGCTAGCTAACATAATGCACCGCTTTGTACTTTCTAGCTCTGGTTAAGGATGTAATGAACAATTTTAAACTTCGATCTGCTAAAGCTTTGGAATGACATAAATTGTATGCACTTGGTATTGGAATAACTGGAGTTGTAGAACACAGTATGTATTTACAAGTATCTGTTGTTTAAACGGAACCAGCCGAAAGCATTCTTAGAGGCCCTAGATCCAAGCTAGGCACCTCATTTAGAACTGCAACTTCAAGCTAGGCACCTCATTTAGGTTCTCTAATTGAATTCATGAAGACACTGTTTATTTAATCGATTTAACCGCTTTAGCTTAGCTTTAGTGCTATATGAACATTCCACAATCAACAACAAGGGTATTTCATCTTTATACATTGATGCTCGTAACAATAATCTTCAATATCTGACTATGGAAATAAAATTAAAAATCAAGAGTACATCATACAACAGTTTCCATAGAGGAAAATGGCAGCGGAAGAGGGGTTGCTCTAATTCTATAGATACATGAGAAAGCAAACCCATCATCCTCGTCAGGAAAGAATCATAGAGAGGTTGCATGCTCCCATGTTGCTTGAGCAAAGGGATGTGGAACTCTCCTCCATAAAAACAAAAATTGCAGACATCTAATACAAAACCGAAAGAGGAAGGGAACACAGGCCTAGCTCCTTACATAATCTTCGTACCCTGTATAGAATCAACATTGATGCCGTCTGCAAAATGGGAGAAAAAGGAAAAGAGTAACCAGGCCCGAAACAAATCATCCTGCTTAGGTTCCTGGATATATGATATTGCCAACTTTGGTTCTCCATGCAAGGCCATCGCTGCTCATAGCTTCACTCATCTGTTTTTTGTTTTTTTTTAAGAAAAAAAGTACGTTAATTGCAGAAAATTCCTTTGCAAAAGTCTTTTGGATAACAAAAGAAAAAAAGTCTCTAATTCTCAGTATGTTGAACACATAAATTCCTTTGCAAGATCACAGTGCACTTGCTACATTTTCTTTCACATAACATGCGAAAGCATCATTGGTGGCCTCAAAAGAGGGTAGTGGGGTCATCTTAGACACAATAACCGTGACTATGGTCTATCACGTGTTTAAATCAGACTTGTTTAAGCCTTTTCAATTTTCTGCACTTTCACTTCTTGGTTTAATCAGATGTTTCAAATTAAAGGGAGTGTTCCATCTAACTCATTCTTGTACACTGAAACTGCACAGGTTTCTCACTACTAAAATCATCAAAACCTAGCTGATCTGCATATAGGAATATGGATAGCAAACAAGCTTATAACAACTCACCATTTGTTTGGTCCACATGAACAAAAAAACTTGCAGCAACTATGAGATAGCAAAGGATAAGCATCAGCCCTTTGAAATAGTTTGAAGTGCCTTCCTGAAATGACAGAAGCAATAATAATAAGTAACACAGATAGTACTGAGCTGCATCAGCTATAAAAAGAGGCTCCTTGCAATCTATGGAAATAATACCAGCTTGAATCATTCATAAAAAATAGAAGACTGTTACAGGGAGAACAACAATTTGAGAGAGACGCGCTCAAGGGAACAAATAACACAGACTTCACGCTATTTCTAAAGTTTCTCATCAGAAACAATCTTTGTCGGTTTATCCCTTTTCATTTGCCTCCATATCATCATGAATAAAACCTGCTTATCATATCTCTTACTTTTAACTTCAGTAAGGGAAAGTATGTCCACTGAACTGGACATTAACAAAAACTGATCCTTCTTAGCACTCTTCACATTTGTATGCTCTTAATAATCAGATTCTAAAACTTTATGAATCTCACACGTTAATATTAAGAATTTTAGAATAGGGAAGTAACAAAGGTATACTTTTGGAGACATATATAACAGGAACGAATCAATAATCTATAGCACGTGCAGAAGATTTGGAATAGTGCACATATCCGAACATGCATCCAACTGTAAAGTTCTGGGGCAAACCTGTAGCATAAATGCCACAACTAGTACGGTAATAAATAGTGTGGCAGTCTCGAAGAGTTGAAAATTCAAGTCCATCGGTCTCCCCATAAACCAACCAACAACAACACAAAAGGGAATCTGCAACCATAACAGCACATTAAGAAGACATTTGTTTAACAATAGCCACAGCATGAAAAAGAATAATCTCTAATATAATCCAATGAAGCACCAAGGGTGTTTACCACAAACATAGATATCTGTGTAGAAGATCCGATTGCAACTCCTAAGGTGATGTCCTGGAGGAGGTAAGCAAACAAATGAATAAAAACAATAAAAGATAGCAGGGGGTAGAGAACAAACAAGAAGATATTGAATTCACGTCACTCACAAGCTTGTCCTTCATGGCAAACATGATTGCACTCGCATGTTCTGCAGCATTTCCTACAATAGGAAGCAAAATGACACTGATAAATGCCACTGGCATATTCCACGAGTCTGACGCTCCCTGTAAAGAACAATCAAATTATTAATTGTCTAGGAAACCTGTAGCCCTATGATGTACCAACAAGATGAAAGGCCTATTGTTAAACACATCCAGGAAACAACAAGATTTAGAGGGGTAAATTCCATAATATAAGATGTCGCAGGCAAATGGAAAGTTAAAGGGTATGTTGCAGCAATTGAGTAGGTGACTTACTTTTCAGCGCTTCAGTACATATTGTTGTTGATATTGTTCTAGTCAATGTTTATGTGAGAAATTTTTTCCTTTAAACTAGACAATTAGACTTTAGCTGATTTCTATGTGTAACCAAATGGACTTATGATTTCTAGTAGATAAGCATTAGGCTGCATTCGAGTGAGTTCAGGAAATGCATTACCTAATTGAGTGTATCTTTCTAGTTTTGAGCACATAGAAGGTCGTGATGTTCATGTTAAAGCAATAGAAACATTTAAATCAGCTTCACGGGGTTGAGTAGGTTCATAACAGTCATACGAATACAATTACAAAATGAGTCAATGGTAATAGAGGCCTGGTACTGGGGACTATATGATACCTCTATCGCGTCAACCAGGTATCCAGAAAGAATGGAAATCCAAAGAGTTAAAACACCTAGCCATCCAATTGCTTCCCATAGCGTTATCTCAGGTGCCTCATCATCGTCAGACTCTTCTTCCTTTGGCTCCTCTACCTACAAAGATTTCATGTGGAAGATATTAGAAATTGCATCTTCATAGAGTAGTTAGTTCTGTTCACTAGGAAAATCAATGACTATCCCTTGCGTTGTCTCTCACAGAAAATATAACTGATGAAGTGTTGGGAAGAAAAATTAAACTGAGGATTTTTTTACTTAGAAACTGCCAATTAGAGAATCTCACCTCATCGACAGGAGTAGGCTTATAAAGATTATCCTGACTCTTCAATTGGAAAAAGAGGTAGCTAGCATATGCTATAAGCATAATGACGCTGCTAAATCTTGAAAGAGCTAACTCCGATTTCCCAAAGTGGATTTCTGTGTGTGTGAAGTGAAGCACAGCTGGGAACATTATGCCCATGACAGCCATCAGGAGTAATCCTGAATTCACCACTGCACCTGCCTGTTGGAAAAATAAGCCCACTTTAATTGCATTTACACTAGAATCTAGATCGATACGATATATATGCGGAAAAGAACTTATCCCACACGACATGGCCTAAACTCTCAAGCAAGAAATCATCACCAGAGAAATGAATGGTCAACTTTACCTTATCGAAGGTTTGTACTTTGTTGTTATGCACTAGCCCTCCGGTGAAGAAGGCGCATCCAAGCACTAACAACATATTTGACAGGATAGAACCCAACAATGACTGTTGAACCACTCTTATCATGCCTTGCTTAAGAGCATATAATGATATTATCATCTCTGTAGCATTTCCAAAAGTAGCATTCAAAAGCCCTCCAACTGCAGAATAACAAAAAACTCATTTGCATTAACCAAGGTGAAATCTTATGGACAAAGTGCAACGGATGGCACAACTCTTACTATTGCTATAGGTTTTCAATCAGTTTGCAAGAAGCACATCAGTTGTTTCATAAATAAACTAGCATTATCATGATAAGGCATGTATGTTAAACAGTAAGCATAATATCTTACCAGTAGGTCCTGTGAAGAATGCCAATTGCCTACATTGCACAATAGAAACAACAGGACATGAGTTAGCATCAGTTACAGAACACAATAAAAAAATCATATTTATCAATCCCACAAGTCAAAACAACTTACTCAGTCGCATATCCTAAACGCTCAGCCAAAGGTGCTATACCCACCAAGCTAAGAAAGAACACCCAACCCTGACACCACATGACAAATCAAATGACTAAACAGGATGAGCGAAGGAACAAAACATTAAAATCAAGTAACAAAGAAACTGATATTGACAAAACACACACTTAATTACTTACATGTTTCCCGGTGGTATAGTGTAGAATGATGGCGAGAGGACCAAAAGGCAAGAGGACATTAATCTTTGCTTTGATCAATACAATGTAAACACTCATAAGTGCTCTATTTCGTAATCTCTTAGAGGAAGAGTAATAATTAGCGGTTGCACTATATGGTATATCAACAAGAGATGCGACATGAGATGATGTATCAAAGGCATGAATCTTTCTTGCTGTTGGTGATGACGAAACAAAATGATTAATGTTATTGTTATCTAATCTAAGAGGGATCTCATCATCTATATCATCATCTTCTTCTGTCTCTAGATTCGTCCTCTCCTCAATAGCTCCCATCTAAACAGCAATACATACAAAATGAGTAAACTAAAGAAGAGCAACACAAATAGAAGGAGATCTATACGGAAAGATATATTTGGTTGAATCATCGTCAACATAATCATGAATAATGATAAAAGTAAGTAAAATGAAAAGGGGAAATCAGATCTGCCATTATAAATACCTGAACCGAATCCAATAGGGAGGGAAAAGAACACAAAATTACAGCCAGAAACAAGAAGATGAAAATGTTTGATTCTTTGGTATTTCCTTAATTTCGGAAAAAAAAATCAGAAAAACCAAAGAGAGAGTGAGAATATTCTAATCAGAAAGAAAGAAGATGGACGTTGACGGGGAAACCTCTGATCTGATGGATCGATTTTTCTTTCTAGTCCTTTCTTTTGTTTAATCATGGAGGCGAAGCTTCGGCGAAACAAAGAAAGTGGAACTCTCAATGTCCCCTTAATTAAATTAGGATTAAATTATTTGCAGATTAGAGAAGATTTGATTAAATTCAACTAAATCAGATTTATGGTCTTTAATTAATAATAGTAGCTACATTTAGACAGGATGGATTGCAGGTGCCTGCCTGCCCCTATGATTCATCATCCATAGTATTATTTATTTATAGAAACTTCAAATAAATAATTCATTTGTTTTTATGTTAATGCCGGTCCCCATGCACTGTAGCAAATTTACCTTGCCACCTGTACTATACACTACATAACAAGTCTCATGGCATGAGTCACTTAAATTTGCCTCGCCACCTGTACTATTCAATCTTAATTGAATTGGAGGTCAGTTATCAACATTTTTTTTATTTTCTCCACTTCACCATTACTTAATCATCAATAGTTTTTTCCAGAAAAGAAGTCGAGTGGTTATAATAGTTATCATACAATCTATTGAACAAGATATACAAGTTTTCAGTTCCTACACGACAACAAGTTTACTCTGAAACATAACAATTCAAGTCGATCAACCTTATCATTCAACCTTCTCACACAGAAGACTTGTCCATAGCTATTCACACTAATGACATCCAACAGAGTCTGATACTCTGACTTCATTCTTCTCTCGCTTCCCTTCCTAAGACCAACCATTCTTCTTCCCATTTTATGACTAAAGCAAGACTGGAACGACCATTGCTGGGTTTAGGTCAGGATTATACAGATTGATCTTTCGAATCTAAATAAGTACTTCAACAGTACAAATGTTTATGGATTGCCGAATTATCACCTGTTCACCCAACTTTTCCTAAAATAGTCTTTAATTCGTTTTCCCCCACAAACAACAGTTAAATAAGGGAAGGATGTTTCTTGGTAGGTTTTGAAACAAAGAAGATATTATGCAAGAATATATTCTAGGGTGGAGATGTTTGTTCTCGAGTACTGAAAAAGGGAACAAAATCAAAGATTTGGTGGATGATAGACACATTTTAGTGTCTAATTTGCACCTTAATTTCTAGTGAG
>JAJJMC010010748.1:0-14659 GCA_023531435.1 Papaver californicum | reverse complement strand
AAGTGAAAAGTGGATTTGTTATTTCCACCCCCAATATAGGCTAGTGACAATTTGGTCCCATCAAGATAAATTAGGTAACGAAACAATTTTTGGTAATAAATCACTTTTTAATTTTAACAAGTTCCACTATAGATATAACCTCATAGACAGAAAAAAGGAAAAAAAACACCTTCACGTACAGAAAAAGGGAAGAGAACTTTTGGTATAGACCGGGATGGACGGAAATCTTTCGGAGAGAGATTGGAGACGCCATGAATAGTAACGAAGAGTTTAGTTATTTCTATTTCGTTTTCGACTTCAATTATATTTATTATTTTCTTATTTAATTTTAATGGCTTTTAAAAAAGTCATGTCTAGTTAAATCTCTTTATTAGGGTGAAAGGATAAACTTTTAGAGATAGATTTATTTGTGTTTCAAAATTAGGATTTTCAAACTATAAAAGCTTAATGTTAATATTTTATCTCTCTATAAATGTTTTACTTTCTCAATGAATCTTCACGTTCTATGTCATGCATAGTCAATTGTTTGATTAGTACAATAACTCGTTGATCCTTTTGCGATAATCGTTTTATGAATATTTTTTGACTATTTATGACATGTATACCTAGTACTTCGAAATTCTACCTTAGGTTGAGAACAAACAATTCTTTTTGAAAATTATTTTCTTCGATTCTTAAACGAAATATCTTCCGTGTATTAGTAGCTAGATTTTCTATTTTGCATGAGTAAAATCGATATCCTTTGTGAAGAACGCAAGTAAACCCTAATCTACAACGGATTCCCGAATCCTTAACGCTTTTATATTATTGATTTCAATCTTCGTTAAATAGTTTTAATTCATTTATTAGTTTAATTCCTTACAAAAATCGGAAAAAAAAATTGACCTAAAAGTTACTTGAATCAATTAGTATAAGTAATACACACTCCTCGTGGGAACGAACCGTATTTGTTCTTGTTTACATCTTTCGACATTGTGCGCTTGCAGTAAAACAAAGTCGGTTTCCCGACGCATCACTTCCTCCCCTAAGACCTACCATAATCCTTTCTATATTTTTAATCGAAGCAGGACGTGAACGACCATTTCTTGGTTTAGGCTCGTCCTATTCAAGCTTGATCTCTCGAACCTATTTGAAAGTACGATTTTACCGTACATTTATTTTCACCCTAAAACAAGAAGATACTTGTATTCAGGTCATTGAACAAAATTGGAGGAATATAATAATCGATAACCCTACAGACACTCTAGTGCACAACCTTAATGACTTAGGTATTCAACTTCAAGAATGGAAAAAGAATGTCTTTGGTCTTCCAGCAAAAAAAATAAAAACTTTGCTAAGACAAATTAATCATCTAAATGTAACCTCAAACATTAATGGAAAGGATGAACAAATCCAAACTAGGTTGACATATTGTAAAGATTCACAACATTTGACTTGTCAAATGATGATTATGCCGCGTAATAATTTAATTAATTAAATATAAACAATTAATTTTAATAATTAATAAAATAATAATTTGGACAAACTAAATACCATTGGATAAATTTCGAAATGCTATACGAAATAGACTATTAGAACGTGTAATTTGGATATCGGATGCAAAAGATATGACATGTGAAACATACATAGTAAATAATAAGTAGTTTTGACTTAAGTCAACACACATTGACTATGAAAATCCTAATTAGTTGACCTGACATCTTTATATTAATGGGTTGTCCCTTAGTAATTCAATTAGGGGTGATAATAAATATTATAAGGTGTAGAAGGAGTGTAATCATATTAAGATATTAATTTAAAAGAATATTTAAAATAGTATGAAGCTTATCTCTTTTCAAACCGTAAGAAGGTGTTGTTGTTGCAAGGGATATGAGAGGTTGAGTCATGTGAAACTTAAGGTGGTGATGTTATTGTTTTAGTGATGTTATTGTTTTAAGTTGTTTTAAGGTGAAAGTAAATTGAGAGAATTAGAAGAAGAAAAAAAGTTATAGTTTGGGAGAGAAAGAGAGAGAAAGATTTAATAGGTATAGAGAGAAATATGTGGTGTTGATGATGATGATAATTGGAAAGAGTTAACGTATGGTTATAATCAGAGGTTAAACAAGATTATAATGATAATTGGTAGTATTTTGTAGGTTAGGGTTGATGTTGTTGATGAGGTTAGAAAAGATGAAAGTGGCTTTAATGGAGTTCTTGATGAAAAGATGATGTTGGTGATGATAATCATGATTATGATAAAAGAATGTCATCTAATGATCAACGTTACCTTTCTAATGGATTCTAGGATGTTATTGATGGTTTGGGTAGTTCATAAATAATGAAAATAGTTTAGAATCAAGTTATTAATATTTTGAAAATCATGATTTTATGTGAGATATAGGTGTCTCTGCACACTTTTATTGCGTGAATTCGATGACCTTAAAGTGATAATTAGTCATATCCATTTGAAATTAAATTGTAGTTCATTGTCTCTAATTTCTGTTGATATCCAATTTTATTCAATTTGGTTAAGAAACGAGTGAGTTATAGGCGTTTTAAGAAGAGTATATGCGACTGAATTCATGTGTAAACAGTCGTGAGTGACAACATGTATGAGCTTTTCTAGATAAGCTTAAGTAGGAATATGATCATATTCAGTAGCCAAACGTTGTAGAGGATACTGTCAGATTTCTAAATAGCCATGAAATGTCTATTTTGGATCAAAGATGAGTGATTTATGAACCCTGAAACTCTGACCCTTGAGTTGTGTCTAGTATTAAACACTTGGAAAATTTTCAAGAAAAAGTGAAGAAGACGACCTAGTCAGCCGAGTCCAATTCGTTGACTAGTGGGACAGACCGAGTCAAACCCATTTGGGTTGTGTACCGGGTCAGCGGGTCGGAAAGGGTCATGGGTTGACCCAAATGGGTCAGTCCATGGATAAATGGGTTTGTTTAGTGGGTCAGGCCAGGTTAAGCCCACGGGTAAATAGGTTTGGATTTAGAACCATTTTGCTGAATTTGATGTTTTGGACCACTTAAAGTCTGAATTAGCTTTCGGTTCCTTCTGCAAAGTTGTAGAGTTTTTGAGGTATTTCCAATTACACCAAATTCATCTAATTTGGATGAGTATATATTTATTTATGATAAAATTATTAAATACTCGATTATTGAACCATTAATAAAATTAGAACCATAAGTAATCACTTAGCTATTAACTGGGAACTTGTGTGATATGGTGTTATACTTATTGCGAGAGCCTATTGGCTATATTATTAGAGTACTCGTGTGATTAACAGTTAGTTAATATTAACAACGATCGATCCAAATGATGAACCAGTAGATTGTGGATCTCGAGGTAGGCATGGCTTATCATTAAAAGAAATGGGAACTCTTGTAATCATTAAGTAGTTTATCATTATCTGTTAGAATGTTTGTGTGAATTTGTATGAGCATTTTGTGTAATATGCGTTGTGTAGTTTCCCTGTGAGGAGTGTCTGTGATCCCCACGGCTTCTTGCTAAGTAATAAGTAGGACGGATGACCTTCCGTCGGAAATATTACATAGTGGGACGGATGCGCTTCCTTCTCAATATTATTAGTAGGGAAGATGGACTTCCGTCTAGATATTATATATTAGCTATTAATAGTAGGAAAAATGCCCTTCCATCTCAATATTACTTAGTAGGGCGGATGCGCTTCCGTCTCAATATTATATATATTTTTTATTTGGGAAAATAACTCGTATGCATATTATGCTTGATTATAAATCTTCTAGACTTCTATGGTAGTTTCCTGAATCATGGCTTGTATGGGCACTTCATGTGGATGGTGCTGTTATTTGAGACTGGAGTTGTTCTAACGTCGATTTCTCCATTGAGTAGGGTGAGGTTGGGGTAACGTATTTTTGTGGATCATCTGGTAGTGGTCTTTCACATATATTGTTATTATAGTACGCAATATCCGAGGAGGTGGAATTAGAATAACACTCTTTCATGAATGTCATATATACGATGTTGTGCTAAGTGTTTAGAACTGTTAAGCATGTTGGTGATTACATGAATGTCGTATTTGTTTCCACTGGGCACCCTTCGGTATGACGTGCTCATTCAATTTCCACTTCATTTTCAGCTATCAGAAGAAATGGTGCACGTGAAGATATTCATTTTCATAGGTTAAAGTTTTAGTCATCTAAGGACGTTTGTGATTTATTTTATTGTATGTATAATTATTGTATATATATTGTAAAATAAAATACATTATTATATGATATCACCCTAAGAGAATTTTCATTTATAGTTATTAGAGTGGATGGGTTTTAGTTTATGGTATTATTGTCTAAACTAATAGCTTAGATTTTTTTAATGTGTTAATATTAGATTAATCTCCTGATTAATTAGTACTTAGCTTTTAGGTCGTTACATAGATCTTGAAAAACTTTATAAAACTCAAGAGGAAATTGTCAAACAACAATCTAGAGACAATATAATCGATCTAGGAAAGAAAAGCACCAAATACTTTCACATTGTTACCCTCAGAAGAAGAAAATGGAACAATATAAAATGTTTGAAAAATAACAATGGTGAAATCACTTTTGATAGGAAAGAAATCCATTTTAATTTAAATAATTATTATAAAAATCTTTTCACTGTTGATCCAATAGATAATTTTTATCAAGAAATTATTTTTAGTAATATCCAACCTTTGGTATCTGAGGAACAAAACTATGAACTCTAAATTATTCCATCTAAAGAGGAAATTCTAGGAGTATAAAAAAATATGAATCCAAATAAATCTCCTGGCCCTGATGGATTCCCAACTAGTTTCTTCAAACAAAACAGGGATACAGTAGGTGATCAAGTAATTCTGACAATTCAGCAATTTTTCCAATCTGGTCTTCTTCACCCTGAGATAAATAAAACATTTCTATTTTTGATTCCTAAATCGAGACACCCCAAAAACCCAAGTCAATGCAGACCTATTGGACTCTGTAACACAACATATAAAATAATTACTAAAATTCTAGCTAATAGAATCAAACCATTTTTAGATAACATAATCTCTCTATTTCAATCAACATTTCTATCCAAAAGACAAATATCAGACAACATCATCACATCTCAGGAAATAATTCATTCATTTAAAAAGAAAAAAGAAAAATTATGAGGATTAGGAATAAAATTTGATATGTCTACGGCATTTGACAGGGTCCATTAGGATTTCCTTTTAAATGTGTTGTCTTCCTTTGGTTTCAGTAAGCACTTCAGTAACTTAATTAAACGATGCAATTCCACTACTTCTCTAGTTGGTCTTCTTAATGTATCTCCAGGACCTTTCATCCCTCTAGAGGTTTGAGACAAGGAGATCCTCTTTCTCTTTACATCTTCATTATTTGAATGGAAATTTTCTCTAGGATTCTTCTCTAAGAGGAGGAGGACAAGATTCTTCCTGGGGTTAAAATAACTCCTAAAAAGACCTCCATCTCTCATTTATTCTAAGCAGATGCCTATCTACTTTTTGTTAGGGAATGCTAAAAACCATTGAGATTTTTAGCAAAGCTTCAGGACAACTAATTAACTTTGATAAATCAGGCATGTTCTTTAGTAAGAAGGTTCAACGAAAACATTAAAGAATGATGTCAAACATCCTAAAAATCAAAAGATAGATTTAAAAGACTCATACCTTGGTGCACCATAGTTCATAGACACATTAAAAATAAAAACCTTTGAAACAATAGTAGAGAAAATGGAACAGAGAACTCATGGTTCTAAAAGTAAAATTCTCCCCCAGTCTAGTAAAATAACATGCAATAACTCAGTTCTGCGTAGTATGCCTATCTACCAAATAGGTTGCTTTGTTATCCCTAAAAAGATAACTACCAAAATTAATGATATTCATAGGGATTTTTGGTGGGGTAAAGAAACTAACTCAAAAGGATATTATCCAAAAGCTTGGAAATGCCTTAGTAAACAACTTCACAAAGGGGGTTAGATTTTAAAGATGCACATAAAACTGACCGAACCCTGATAGCTAAACTAGCCTAGAGATTGATAACTGAACCTAACTCCTTATGGGAATCTCAACTAAAACAAACTTATTTTAATAAAAAATCTCCTCTAAGAGTGAAACCTTCTTCTGCTAGTTCCTGGACATGGAAATGTATAAGCAAAAGAATAAAACTTATAAATAGTATTCGGGAAGTAGGGTTGGAAAGGACATAAATATTTGGGAAGATAAATGGATACCAAGCCTAGAAGTTAACCATAGTCAATTTCACAATGGCAACAACAAATTCTTAACTCTTGTAGATGACATTCTAGACCCTAATACAAAAAAGTGGAAAACAACAATGATATTCTCATTATTTCCATCTCATGTTGTAGAAAGAATATGTAAGAAATGCGTATTTTTAACCAATCGATGCTGCCATAAGTGTGACAAACTAAGATGGCTTCTGACAAAAAATAGATATTTTACAGTCATATGAACAATTAAATGAAAGAGGGATCAACTCTAATAATTGTAACTTGTCTGACAATTTTTGAAAAGATTTCTAAAGATTGAAAGTTTCTCAAATAATCAAAAAAATTATACGGAAGTATTTACAGAATACTGTCTCTACTAACTTCAAACTCTACATTATAAATATAGGTCTATTTCCTAAATGTTCTTTTGGTTATGAGGAAGATGAAACATGAGGACACATGTTTTTTCATTGCAACTTTGCTAAAGCCGTATGGGAAATTTCTCTTAATCCAATTCAGTTTCATTTTGAAAGCTCTAAATCATTCATAGAAATTTGTACTTCATGGATAGATAAATTTAGCACAATTTCCATAGAGTTAACAATGATCAAAATATGGTTTACCAGGAAAAAGAGATGCAACAGAGTCTTCCAAGGAAAACAAAGCATACCCTCTCAAACAACTTTAGTAATTTAGAGACACATTCTCTTTTGGGACAAAGGTAATTTAAACAATAGTCATAACAGGAAAACAAAACAAAAGTTACAAATCCAAAGAAGAGATTGGAATATTCCAGGAGAAGATCAACTAAAACTCAATGTGGATGCAGCTTGGATATCTAATAACCCTTCTGGTTTTGCTTGAATTCTTAGAGATGATGCAAGTAACTTCAAAAAAGGAAGAGCAGGACCATCCTTATCAGATGAACCTGAAGAAGCAGATGCAATAGGATTTTGGCAAGTTGCACAGTGGGCATTAGAGGAAAACATTTCAGCTTCAGCATAAAAGGAGACTGCAAGCTAGTTTCTTATTATCTAAATGGAAAGCAAGCTCTGATTTCTTGGCAAAGTCAATCTATCTTAGAGGAATCCAAAAGAATCATTAGCATGGGCCATAACTTTTATGGTTTTATTTTGTTCCAAGAGCGGCAAATAACTCAGCAAACATACTAGCTAAACAAGCTAAAATTTTCTTTTGCATCATTAAATGGGAAGTGATACCCCTCAATGTATTGAGCTAGCAGTAGATAAATCTAATACTAGGAAGAACTTCTCTTCCACATTAGATGGCTCTACTCTGGTTGTTAGAGGCTTCCCTAGAACTCTAAGTTAGGCTTTAATATATTCCTATTTGAAAAAAAAAAAAAAAAACAAATTACACCCTCCGTCCAAGTTATATAAGCACAGTTCTTGTTTTTGTTTGTCCATCTAGATAGGCATAAATATAATTCATATATAGTTTTTTCATATATAACCTTATTAATGATATTAGTATTACACCAAAAAGGAAAGGGTAATATAGAAAAAAAAAATAGAATTTTATAACTCTCATAATTTTTTATTAATCTAATACAAATCCATTTTGATCAACATAAGTTATCTGCACCATTAGGGTGATTTTTCTTCATCATTCTGGATGATTTTGTTCCCATGGGTAATTATATTATTATTTCTTGTCATTATCCAGGTGTCGCAAATGGTTGGATAATAGTTTTATTTGATTGATCAGTTAATGGCTTCATCATCAGATCAACTGAATCAACCAAAAGTTGAAGATCTTACTAACAAATTAGCAGGTTTATTGGATGAAGATAATCTGGCAGTAGAAATCCCAGCAGATTTTATTGAAGAGTCTCATGATTAAAAATATTTTCTGGTGATGAAGTTGGTTAATGATAGGCAATATAATATGAAAGTTCTCTATGAAATGTTAAAGCTTGGAAGTCGTTTGGTTGGATTCATGTCTCTGAAATGGATCTAGGAGTATATATGATTAAGTTTGAGCTACGGTGTGATATGTGTTTGGATCTTGAAGGCTCCCCATGGAGTGTAAACGACGATTTGCTATTGATGGAAATTGGTGATTGATATAACTAAGATCACTACATTGTGAAATGCTATTGAATTGAATAGAACTTCACAGAATTAATATAGGACTGACAGAAGCTTGGTATATATATTTCTACCAAGCTTCCACAACACGCTCAACACACTCACACACGTGCACTTGGAACACACTCACAACACACTTACGTCACACATATTATTACCTCCCTCAAGTTCAAGGTGCCTTGTAAAGGGACATTGAACTTGCACACACTCACAAGGACCACTATCAAAATAAAAAAAAACATGAAAACAGATTATGAGAGAGCAAACAAAAGTCGTTCAATCTTGTTGTTGTAAGTTGTTGCAGGAGGACTATTTTGTGCAGTAGAGCATGTGAGAAGCTTAAAAAGAAGGATAAGTATGAAGTATGATGTCAAGTGTCAACAACAGTTAGTGGCAGCAGCAGTTGAAGGCAGCAGTATGCAAACTGAATAGGCATGATAGGTGACAGCAAAAGAGCAGGTAGCTGATTTGAAGCATACCATATACACCGTGAGATAAGAGTTGAGTCGCTGACCATAACCAGCACTCCAAACACACAACTATGGAATCACTAGCCAGAACTTCATAAGAGGAATCAACAACCAGCAAATGCAGATTTATAGAGTAATAGAAGACCAGTAGCACCCTGTCGATGTACGCTAGACTGTGCAAATCATACCTAACAAGTGCTCAGCACATTATTGATATAACAAGTACCTAGCTGCTAATAGCATCACCAGGAAGCAAAGTCATAAGCCTTCTTGCTTATTTATTCACACAAAGAAAAATCTGTCCACAAGGTATGAAACATCTGCAGAGTTTAATGGGTGAATGTAGCACTCACTGCAAATAAGCACAACACCAGTGCACAACAACCAAAACTAAATGAGATCAGAGAACAGGACCAGCAGAAGCTTTGATTGAGAATAAGAAAATACCTCATCACACCAATACGATACTAGCCGAGAGCCTATGGAAGAGTTCAATGAGTGGATAAACCTACTCACTGCAAAAGGCACACTCAATAGGGAATAATTTCACACACTATCGAGTAAAACTTCTAAAGAACCAAGGAAACAACAAAAAATGACAGGGATCCAGAACAAGAAGTAGGAAAGTAAAAACAAAATTGGAACACGAGTACCAGTTGAATGTTGCAATACTAGCAGTATCACAGCAAAGAAGAACAAAGTTGGTGCAATTTGAGGAAGAACAACAACGAAAATCCAGATCAAAAATTATTGTTGAATGAGCATCAGGAAAGGAAATTGAAGTCAAATTAAAAATGAATCTTAGCAACATCAGAAGAGTAGCATCTTGAATCAGCAGAACGCAGTATGACCAAAATAGAGATTGAAAGTGAAAAGTGAATTCAATCCTCACAGGAATTAACCGAAATCACATCAGGAAAAAATTAGGAATGTGAAAGAATCTGAAAGATAACCAAGAAATTCACTGGAAAAACAAACAAATCTGAAGAGAGCAGAGAAACAACTAAATCTAAGTATCATTGAAAAATTGTTGATGAATGAAAAATCCTGCTGGTGTGATTGAAACCAGTCTTACGGGAATCAAAAAATCAAGATCAAAGATGGTATAATTGAACCAGTCTTACACGATTTGATGAACAAAGATGGTGTAATTGAAACCAGTCTTACATGTATATGATCTCAAAACAAGATCGAAATTGAAAACGAAACACAAAGGTGAATAAGAATGTTACCGAAATTCACCAATAATACAGGAACAAAAGATTGAAGTAGAACTTTGCAGCATCAAAGGAACACCAGTGGAATCAACTAGAATCCGACGAAGAAATCGTACCCTAGCAAAAACAGATCAAATTGAAGATTGAATCCGTAGTAGTAGCAGAAACAAATCAGATTTGAGAACCAAACTCATCCAGAATCAAATTGCTGGTAGACACAGAACAAATTGAAATCGAAAAGAAAACTTATCCAGAATTGAATTAAAAATTGAAAAGAATAAGCAGCGGAAAAGAAAAATTCAGAGTCAGAGGATCTTCTTCTTTGATACCATGATAGAACTAAGATGACTACATTGTGAAATGCTATTGAATTGAATAGAACTTCACAGAATTAATACATGACTGACTGAAGCTTGGTATATATATTTCTACCAAGCTTTCACAGCACGCTCAACACACTCACACACGTGCACTTGGCACACACTTACATCACACATGCTATTAGTGATCACAGTAAACTCTTGAAGGATTATCTCTTCCAGTTTGCAGACTTTAATGTTCAGATACATGGTTTGCCTGTAGTAGCTCTAAATGAGAGGTCTGTTACATATCTCGAAAGGCGTTTTGGCACTCCATACCCAATCCCTAAAGGAGAATCACTGAAATGGGCAAAATATGCTAGGGTTAGAGTCAAGATTGACACACCAAGAAATTACCAAAGAGTATTATTGTAACTCTTCCTTCTAAAAAGGTTATAGAAGCTCAGCTCAGATATAAAAAATTACCGAATTTATGCTTCTTTTGTGGTTTCTTTGGGCATCTTATGAGACAGTGTCCAGTTCTATCTAAACAGAGTGAAGATCTAAACATTGATTACTCGTAAGGATTTTTCCAACAAATGCAAGAGATGAATTTAGCTCGCTACTCAGATGAAATCAGAGTTAATTTCAGGCCAAGAGTCAACATGATTCTTGATCATCAAGATGGTCTTATTGATGACATATTCCCCCAACTGTACACAGTCCATTCCTGGAGACGAGATTGTCAAGAGGGTCAGACACTTGTCAGTCTTCCATTGGTGCTATAGTAAATGAGGATTTCAGTTACGGAAAATCAATCATGGAAGTTAGGAAGTCCTTTCATGTAACTGATATTTGATATTCTCCATGATTCACGAGGTTTTGATTTTGACGGCCACAATATTGGAGTTACGATATCTCAGGCTACTATTTCTGCCATCATCATTAACTCTAGTCAACCCATAAACCTTAATTAAAAATCTCATGATGAGCCATTCTGCACACCTATATTCCAACCCAGTCCATTAACCCCAAACCTGAATCCTTGTCCGGAAAATTCAACCCATATTTACACCTTGTCTACTTCATCCCAAAACCCAGAAAAAGCTACCCAACTTCTGAACCTATCCCTGTTCCACCTTACAATCTGAACTCGCCTGAAGACCATAAAGCTCTTTCAGATATGTTCGTCTTCAACTCTCTTCAGAAAGAAACTCTTAGCCCATCTCCTACCTTCTCATCCTCAAACAACTTCAAATCTAAGCAGTGGAAAAGAGCTGCTAGGAATGTAAAAAATAAATCCTCCTCAAGTTCCACCAAAATTATTGGCTACAAAAGACATGCCTCTCTTATGGATTGTGACCCTCCTCACAAAGCTAAACTAACGCGACATTCTCCTCTTCAAGGGTTCTGGCAGCTAATCTCCAAAAGCTGCAAAACCAATGTTAGTTTTGTCTTAGAATTGTCGTGGTTTGGGGAATATCACAGCAATTCAAACTCTGAAATCATTCTTTCGTGCTTGCAATCCCTCGATTCTCTTTCTCTCATAAACTCTCCTTAACACTAATAGGAGCATTCGAGTTTGCAACACGTTAGGCTTTAGATTTCATCACTTTGTTCCTACAAATGGTAGAAGTGAAGGCTTATTATTGTTATGGAAGGATAA
The DNA here is from genome assembly GCA_023531435.1 of Papaver californicum. Lineage (NCBI taxonomy): Eukaryota > Viridiplantae > Streptophyta > Magnoliopsida > Ranunculales > Papaveraceae > Papaver > Papaver californicum. Next base: position 2,674 of record JAJJMC010010748.1, on the reverse strand, counting down.
TGTTGATCTCACAATTCTGGCTTCTAATTCCAACATTATTAGATGCCAGATTGATCAACAGTTTAACCATCCATATTGGGAGTTGATGTGCTTATTGTTAGAGAAAATGGGCTTAATCTATTAATGTTTTGTTCTTGGTGTTGGATAAAATGGGCTTAGGACCAAGGGGTCACTAAGGAAAACTAGCACATTTTCACTTTCGTGAATGAACCTTTAGTCCCACATTGAAGAAACTAAAGATGTTACCTCTACATATTACTTACAAATTTGCATCTAAGGGAGGCCCCTTAGGGGTTTAGACTCTTTTGTGTATGGGAGAGGACTAAGGCTATGGGCTAGTTGGTGCAACCACACTTTTCACACACGAAAATTAATTTTCATTGATTAATGGCTGATTTCTCTCCTATTCTCGCCTATAAGAAGAACCAGAATTTTTCATTTCAATTTACACCAGAAGCAGCTACTATCCTTCCTTCTTTTCGCCTCTTCCTGCTTTGTTTTGCGCACTGCTTGTTTATTTCCCTTCCGTAACAATCTTGATGTTAAGTTCGTTTGAGGGTGATTTGTATTGTGCTTATAACGGACAGTTCTATCCTGGACACATCTCTGTTGTGGGGGTATAGCATCTCTCATTCTTGAGGAGTACCCGCGGACTATTGTGTTAAGGACAATTTGCTGAGCAGGTGGCTCTGTCCATTATGTGTATATCAATTTAGAGATTTCATTAACGTTAACATCTTCTTCTGTTTAGTATTTTTATTTTTGAAGATACAACAATCTTAACACAATAAAATTCTTCGGTAACAATAGGTAAAAATGATGTTGACAGACCAGAAAAATTCAGTGGGAAAGATTTCAAAAGATGGCAATCAAAGATGTTGTTCTTTCTGAGTTTTCATATGTTAAATGAATTAGTTCTAAAATCTTTTGATGAGGGTTTGAATGATGTTGTAAATGAAAGGGAGTTGGAATGTTGGGTTACACAGAATTATATGGAAAAAAAATCATATTCTGAATTGTTTAGAAGATGCACTATATGATTTTTATAATACAAAAGACAACTTTTCTGCTTTTGATTTATGGGATGCTTTAGAGGCAAAATACCAAGCCGAAACTGATGGAAGTAAGAAATTCCGAGTAGCTAGGTTCCTGGAATACAAAATGTCAAATGATAAATCTGTGGTTGATCAATTCCTTGAACTTCAGCGTATTATCAATGAAATTCTTGTTGAAGGTATGGTGATATATGAAACTTTTAAAGTGTCTGTTGTGATTGAGAAATTACCGTCTTCCTGGTCTGAATACAAACGTAGATTGAGACATGAAACTGGTGAAGTCAGTATGGTTGATTTGCGTAAGAAGATGCAAGTAGAAGAATTACCGTGATCCAAAGACAAAACGTATCTTCTGCAAGGGACATGTCTAACAAGGCTCATGTAATTAACACAAGTCTTCCAATACTGAAAAGGGCGACAACAGCAAACGCAACCCTAAGCCTGGTCATCACAAGAAATGTATATTTCAGAAACCCAAATCTAGCATTGGTAAAATTAAAGGTGCATATTATGTTTGTAGAACTCCTGGCCATATGCCAATGCACTGTAGAAAACGTAAGGACTTTAATAATAAAAAAAACAATGCTAATTTGGTTGAAAACAACAAAATCGAGTTTTCTGGTACGATGTCTGAAGTTAATTTGGTAACCAATGTGAGAGACTGGTGGGTAGACTCTGGTGCTACCAAGCATGTATGTGGAAACAGAGATATATTCACCTCCTATCAGAAGGTAGGGGAAGGGGAGAAACTAAACATGGGTAACTCATCTGCAGCACAGGTTGCAGGAAAAGGCAAAGTTGGGATAAAGCTCACTTCTGGCAAAACTCTCACATTGAATGAAGTTCTTCATGTTTCGGACATCTGCAAAAATCTTGTATCTTGTGGTGTTTTAGATGATAAGGGTTTTAAACTTGTTTTTGAATCTGGCAAAGTTGTTGTCACTAAGGGTAAGGATTATGTAGGTAAGGGTTATAAGACTGAGGGTCTCTACAAACTTAATGCAACCTCTGATGAAATGAATAAATTGATTCTTCTGCTTATGTTTATGTGTCATTGAATGTTTGGCATGGTAGACTTGGACATGTAAACTATAAGTCAATGAATAAACTGGCTAGCATAGGCTGCATACCCAAATTTAGTTTGGATAATGAACATAAATGTGAAGTATGTGTAGAATCAAAATATGCTAAAAAACCTTTTAGAAAAAATATTCAGAAATTTTAAACGCTTAGAATTAATTCATTCATACCTAGTTGACATGAAATCAGTTCAAACTAGAGGTGGTAAGAAATGGTTTGTCACTTTTATAAATGATTGTACGAGGTACTGTCACATATATTTACTAAAGGTAAGGATGATGTCTTAGAAGCCTTTAAGATGTATAAACTAGAAGTTGAAAACCAAATGAGTGCTACCATTAAAACTATTAGGTCTGACCGTGGTGGTGAGTATGTAATTCCTATAGGATATTTTTACATAGAACACTGCATTATACACGAAGTAACCCCTCCTTATTCACCACGATCTAATGGTGTGGTTGAACGGAAGAACCGAACCCTTAAGGAGATGATGAATGCCATGTTAATTAGTTCAGGATTACCTGCAAACTTGTGGGGGG
>JAJJMC010010743.1:0-34382 GCA_023531435.1 Papaver californicum | reverse complement strand
TTGGGTTTAGAGTTTTAGAAGATTTGGAGTTCTGTTTTGAGCGAGAAGTCAGCAATAAAAGTGTGTTGTGTTACCGTCGATTTGGAGATGGATGGTAGAGATTGAATGACGGCAACACAACACACTTTTCTTGCCGATTTCTCGCTCAAAACAGAACTCCAAATCCTCATAAAGTCTAGATTAGACAGATTCCTTGTTTCTCCTTCTTTCGAAATTCAATATCGCTTGTCTCTCAGTTACCCAAGCCTAGAACAACCTCTGATCACACTCCAATCCTTTTAGATCTTTCTGAACCTTCCTGGGGTCCAAGTCCATCCAGGTTTGAAATTATGTGGTTAGAGGAGAACGGTTTTACCGACTTACTTTAGTGTTGGTGGACATCTTTTTGTTTTGCTAGGAGTCCGAGTACAGTCTTGTGGCTGAAATCAAAGGCCTTGAAAGAATAACTTAATAGCCCGTTTGGTTCGGGGTAATTGGATTCCTAGGAATTGGATTCCAAGGGAATCAGCCCAATTACCTCCAACCAAACAGCCCAAAAAACTCAGAATCCAATTCCAAAGGAATCCAATTTCCACATAATCCCTCTTTTCCGTTCCATTGGGATATCTATAGAATGTAATCCAATTTCAAAATAAAATCAAAGGAATTAGACTGAAAGTACTAGATTACCCTCCAAACAAAACCAAAATCGTGGGTTTCATTTTTCATTTTCATCTTTGCGCGAGAGAGAAACGAAGACAAACCAAGCAGAGCGATTAGAGGGATCGTCCATATTTTCTCCGTCTTCTTCTCCGTTTCAGGTAAAATATTCTCTTTCTTTCTTAAACATCTGTTAGGTTTTTTTTTTAATCTATGACTAAGGTTTTAAGAGTTAGGGTTTTTCTTAATCTATGACTAAGGTTTGTAGGGTTTTTTTTATTCGTCTTTGTATGATTCTCGTTGTGTGTTGTAAAATTCTAATGATCGTAACAATTTAGGTTGAATTTTGTGTTAAATTCGGGTGAAATTGTTTCGAGGCGAAGATTTTTTGTTATAGGTTTCCATGAATTTTGGTTGGTGATTTTTTGAAATTTGATTCAGGGATTATGCTAGTTTACTGAGAAATTGATTCTCACTCCTTTGCTTGTTATACCATTCAGATTCTAAATGTTTCGGATTTAGATTTTGGAAGATTTGTAATGGATTCAAAGCATTTGAGTTCAAATGGTGACATTGTATAGAAAACTATTGAATGATACCATCTTCTATGAAACTGCAAATGTTTGATGAATTCTCAACTTTTATTATCTAGCTTTGCTGTTGATCTCGGTTATAATGATAGGGAAGATCTGATTGTGACTGCGCTTGAGATGGTTACAATTGAAGGTTCAGGTTAATGACTTTGAATGGAGATGTTATATTGCATTGTCTGGTTAGAGCAAATTTCATTTGTCAATGTAACTTTCAGGAACAAGAGATAGAGTTTCTAGATAGTCATTACTTGTGTACCTTGAAATAACAAGTTCCGTGGATTAAATAGCTTAGGAAAGAATACTAGAAATACTTAACTTCATGGAATCCAGCTTATTGGTGCTTGATTGTCTTTTAATGGTATAACTTTTACAGATTCTGTGTTTTAATCTAACTGTACCCACGACACAACTCTATGCTTGACATATTTCTACAATACGAGTGTAGATAGCTTTAGTAAAGTCAATTTTGCATGCATGAAATCCGGAATGTGTGTCTGAAAAACTGATATAAATTCCAACCAGTTATGTCATTTACTTTCTTTTGCAGTCTTGATTCTCTTGTCACACATAATGTTATATAGTTAAATCAGTCATCCTTTGATTTAAACCAAATGAGAAAATCTATGCGTACAAAAAAAAGGTAACGTACTAGGTACAACCATTGTGCTAGAGAATGTAAAAATGTCAATTCAACAATTCTTTGAGGATAGTAAATATATAATACGTACTTAAGGATGCACCAACATAGTTTACTCAGTCATAGTTTAATTATGCAAGATTGAATCTTATATTTCACATAAAGAGGCTGTTGAGCCACAAATTTCCATGAATGCTACTGATGCAGTAGGTTCAGATGAGCCCGAGAAGACTAAAGGTGGTAAAGTTTGCGTTGAATTAGAAAATGCAGATATTTCGACTGCTGTTGACGCCGCTGAAAAAGGGTCTCCTCACAACTTCGTGCTTCGTGCATGCAATTCCATTCAGAACCAACCTGATATAGTATAATCTCTGGGAGATGCTTCAGCTGTGGTTGATGCACTGCTTTCTATATATCAAATAGTTTGCACACTGATCCTATTTTTATGCCCTGTCTATGAAGTTTAATACGACAACAATTGACAACTACTGAAGACATACGTCGCTTAAGAAAGAAAGTTCCTTGTACCCGTCCAGAAATTTGGATGATTGAGAAACTTTTATTAGAAGAGGATTTCTTCAGTGAACCACTTTTTACCGGTGAGTAGTGCACTTGCTATGACTTTGTGGTTAACCCTTCTATACTTTTTTGTTACTTCTAATAAGTCTGTTGATATCATTTATTTATGGAAGAGGCGAAAGGCTTTACTATATTGTATTTTCAGTTTGCTCAGGTATGCATGCTGACTTGATAGATTTGCACAATGGGATATTTGACATCAGTGCAGTGAAGATTACAGAAATCCATGTAATTTGCAATCGATAAATTAGAACGAATGTAATTTTTATTAATCATAATTTTGTTTATTTTTAAACAAATATGATGTTTTCATTTGTGCCAACGAGCAAACTATGTGAAGAACAAGATTCTTAGGTGATGCAGTTAATTAAGCTTTCATGGTTCTATGCATTTTGAATTTTGCAACTTTGAATAAGTAATTTTGCATATTGAATGCATTTTGAATATTTAATTTTCTGTTAGTAATCCTTTATCATCATAAAATTTTAATTTTGCATTTTGAACAATAACAAACAATATTTTGGTTTAGAAATTAATAATTAAAAATTAAAAATTAGAAATTAAATTTTTTAAAATTAGCATGTTTTTATGTATTATAATTTCCTCAAAGAGGAAGAAAGGTATTAAAGTGATTTGGGACATATCAATTACCATGTAATTGAATTATGTCAACCAAGATTTAAATTTTAAAATTTAAATTTTTGAACAATTTAGTGTAAGTAATATAATTTCAAAGAGTAAGGGTATTTAAGAAATATTAGACATTTGGATTACCATGCAATTCAATTCCCCCAACCAAACACTATTTTTTTAATTAAGGAATCCATTTCTTGGAATCCAATTATAGGAATTTGATTACCCCATAATCCAATTCCTAGGAATCCAATTATCCGAACCAAACGGGCCATAAGGAGTGGAATGCGACTAATTTCGGACAGACTACTCAAAAGCCTAATAATTTGTTAGCAGAAATTCAAGAGATAGGTGCAGCGGTAGAAATTACAGCTTGTAACGGTGCTGATCCAATCGTACAGACTCAGTTACCAAAAAAGATGTGTTTGCAAGCTACTTTGAGAAGGTTTCAAAGATCGAAGAGATTGCATGGAGAATTAAGTCAAATAGTAGGTGGTTGCAAGAAGGAGACAAAAATACGTCCTATTTTATTCGTGTGGCAACAGCAAAGCGGAGATATAACAAGATTCAATAACTTTATATTGGTGAAGACTTAATAATAGATAAGACTAGGCTTCAAGGGCATATAGTTGGATTCTATAAAGACTTATTCTCTAAAGACCAAATCATTAGACCTGATTTGGATGGTATCGATTTTCCAAAGATTTCAAGAGAAGAATCAGAAATATTAGAGGCAAATTTTTCTGAAGGAGACGTTTTTCAATCTATTAAAGATTTGGTGCCGAAAAAGCACCAGGTCCAGATGGCTTTCCTTTCATGTTCTTTTTGAGGGGGTGGTCTTTTCTGAAATGTGATATTCTTAATTCCGTAGAAGAGGTTTATAGAACCGGGGAAAATGACATGAGACATAATTCTACTTTTATTACTTTGATACCAAAGAAAGATCATATGGAAACCATAAAAGATTGTCGTCCTATCAGTTTATTAACCAGCTTCTACAAAATCATTTCGAATATTCTGGCCTCTAGGATAAAATTGGTTGTGGCTAAGTTAGTATCCCTTGTGCAATGTGCATATACAGATGGAAGGAAAAAAGTGGATGGTATTTTCATTGCTAATGAGTTGGTAGACTGCAGACTGCAAATTCCAGGTGTTATTTGCAAAATTGATCTCGAGAAGACCTTTGATAGAATAAACTGGATCTACTTGGAGTTTTTTTTAATAGAAACAGAGTTTTTATTCATTCATATTACTAGAGAAAAATTGTAATCTCTAGCTAACAGATTACATATTGTTTGAGGATAATCTCCATAACTTTCTAAGTTAAACTTATCTTTCCTAACCCATTTGGAGATTTCATCTGCCACTTGATTATTATTTTTACTTGTGAAGTTAAAACAACATAACACAAATAACAAACTAAGATGTTTAATCTCTTTAATAATATTCATATGCTCCCAATGAACTAGATAGTCACAACCATCCACAAACTTTATGACAAGCTCAGCATCGTCTTCAATAACAATTTTGTCCAGTTTCAAATCTTTTGCCCAGATTAAAGCTTCCCGCACAACTTTACATTCTGCCTCTTCAGGACTTATACACCCTTCCCTGAATATGCCTCTGATTCCTCCACACGTACCTGCATGGTCTCGAAGAACAAGACCAAACCCAGAAAGATTAGTTTCATAACGAAAAGATACATCCACATTAATCTTGTTTATACCAAGATCAGATGGTTTCCAATGAGATATGTATAGAGATGCAGGTGTGATGCATGAGCTTCCTAATTCTGTGAGGTTGTTAGTATTTAAACACTGAATCAAAAAATAGTTTATTCTATGAACAAAATTTAAGGGATTTAAAGATTTTCCTTGAAAGACAGATTCACATCTGTCTTTCCATATGATCCATGAACCAATCATAAGACTGTATAACCATTTGTCTTCAGCTAAATCTTGTGTTGTAGAAAACCAACTAATCACCCACCGTGACACTGAAATTCCATTGCTCCTCACTTCATCTATGTTAACATTTATATTCCTTATGCACTTCCATATAAACAACTTGATTCCGTGAGGAGCTCTACATCTCCATAAAGCCTTCCAAATATTTGAGTTGGCAACTACACCATTATTTTGAGTGGAAACTGAATCTGAAGTAAGCATTTTGAAAGTATTTTTGACAGAAAATTTTCCATCTTTAGAAGGCATCCGAATAAGTCTGATATCCTTAACAGGATCAATGAACATTCCCAATATTCTTGTTGCAGTGTCATGATCCAACAAATAACTTACTAGAGGAGCATTCCAGCTATTAGAATCTGACAACATAAGCTCATTCACAAATTTGTAGTTTCTGTAATCTTGAACATTTGAAGTAGGTGCTTGACGTATACCAATAATCTATTTATCTGACCAAATCCTAGTATTCTTACCATTGTTAACCTCCATGAAACAATATTCCTTGATAATTTGTCTTCCTTTCTGAATACCATTCCATACCCAAGAAATATTAGAAGAAGGAGCAACATCTGAATTATGAAAAAAATCATCATTTCTGAAGTGTTTTGTCTATAGAATTTTAACCCAAAGTTGAGAGGATTCTATGCAGATTCTCCATGCCAACTTTGCTAGCAAACCTAGATTAAGTTTTTTCAAATCTGTAAAGGCCAAACCACCTTGATCCTTTGATATATAAAGTTTATGCCACGCTAGCATATTAGTACCTCTATTTGAGCTGTAGCCCCAAAAAAACTTCTTTGAATAAAAGTAAGTTGGCTGGTAAGATTTTTGGGTAAGAGAAAGGTTCCCATTTGATAGACAGGGACTGAATTTAACACATGCTTAACCATAGTTGCTCTACCATCTTGTGAAAGAGTATTATAAGACCAACTAGAGAGCCTATACTCAAAGATTTCCTTTATAGAATTGAAAGATTCTTGTTGAGAATGGCCCAGAATGAGAGGTGACCCCAGATACTTCTCTCTTGTAGTCATAGTTTTAACACCAATAATTTGAGTAAGAATAACAGCAACTTCAGTATTGGTATAATTTCTAAAATATATTAAGGATTTATCAAAGTTTATTACCTTCCCAGACTCCCTACTGAAATCACCAAGAAGACTGAGAAGATTGTTCACAGAAGAAAGTTTTTCCTGTGTAAAAATCAAGCAATCTGTAAAAAACATATGGTTAATGGCTGGAGAAGTAGCAGCAACTTTGATATCAACAATTTTTTTATCAACATGAGCAGCAGTGAGATGCCTAGAAAGAAATTCCATGGAAAGAATAAATAGATATAGTGACACAGGGTCACCTTGTCTAATACCCCTAGGTGGGTGAAATTCATTGCAAAGAGAGCCATTAAGCACAACTAAGAGAGTAGTTGTACTAATACACTGATAAATCAAGTCACAAAAATCATCATTAAAACCAAAATACTATATAAACTTGATGAGAAAGTTCCACTCTAACCTGTCAAAGGCTTTTGACATATTCAACTTCAATGTCATCCATCCTTGAGAACCCTTTTTTTTCTTCATTGAATGTGTGATTTCTTGAGCAATAATAACGTTGTTACCAATGAGTCTTCCAGAAACATAGGGAGCTTAATATGTAGAAACAATCTTCACCATTAGTTGATTTACTCTGCTAACAATGATCTTGGAGATAATCTTATAGGATGTATTGCATAGACCAATTGGTCTAAAATTTGCAGTTGCGATAACTTTCTTCTTCTTAGTAATTAATGTGATGTTGCTCTTGTTAATCTCTTTAAAAATGAATTTAGATTGAAAGAATCTTTGCACCATATTGCATACATCATTACCAACTATTTCCCACTGACTTTTGTAGAAACCGACTTGAAATCCTTCAGGTCTTGGAGCACTCCAATTTTCCATACCCTTTAAGGCATTGTGAACTTCTTGCATGTCTGTACATCTAGTTAAAGCCATGTTATCATCTACAATAATAATTGAAGGAATGATATTGTAGAAACTTTCATCCAGAGTTGTAGAGATAGAAATACTTATGCCCTTAAAGTGAGAAGTAACATAGTGTGCTAAATCCTTTCTAGTGTGAAGCCATACTCATTCAGAATCTTGCAAAGATGTAGCGAAGAGAATGAATGCATTGGATGGATGCCCGGGCATTGAGAAGGAAGGACGCTTTCAGTCAATGTTATTTCTTGACTTCTTTCTATTAGTTTTTGTGTGAAAATATTTGGTGCTATAATCCATTTCCTTAAGAAAAGAATCTCTGGAATTTTGTTGGTAGAAATCATTTCTTCTCTTGTGCCATTTATGTAATTCTGAATGAACAATAGTAATCTTCATGCTAACTTCATAAGTAATAGGCTGGTTCTGTAAACTTTCAAGCTGTTTTTGGAGACTATCAACCTGCTGATTGAAGTAGTTTTTGTAGTTGTGGTAAATAAACTATCATTCGCTCGGACTTGTGAAGACTGATTTTAAATTTAAAAACTAATTTTAAACTAAAAAATATACACAAAGTATGAAAATAATATTCACAAATACCGAGGTTATGGATTTCACCATCAACCACTTTTAATTGGTTCCAAAATTAATAATTCTTTACAATTCTAGCTCAAATAAGTGATCTTAATTTTTGCCAAAGGTAGATTTTTAAAATATCAATTGTAAATCACAAGCATGGCTCATCAAAAGCTCTAGGCCCCAGCATAAACCATCAAATAAAATCATAATCAATTAAGAAAATTTTTAATTTCAATTAAAAATAAATAAAAAAGTCATAAAAGAATTATTAAAAGTTACCAATTAATCATGGAAAAATGGCTTCCTCCTTGCCTCACTGATGGGGTTAAGCTCATCTTGCTTAAAACACCCTCAAAATATTGGTACATAGCTCAAAAAGTGCTTGTAAGATGAAAAGAAACTAAAAGTAATGTAACAGGAAATCTGCAACGTTTTATGGACGCTACAAATTAACTGTTGCAATAGAGCTTGAAGATAAACGTTGCAGATGCTAAGATATATGTTGCAGATGTGTTGAAGAAACTGTTGCAGCTGAAGATAAATGTTGCAAAGACAAAGATATCCGTTGCAAATGGATGGAGAAATCGTGGCTGAGAGGTTGAAGAAACCGTTGTTGTAGCCTATGTTCTTCGTATTCTTCAGCAACAACAACAAATTTTTCTGGATCTTTTTCTCGAGATTATGGCCTCTGATAGCCCCCTCACGAATGTTCTCTACTCCTCTCTATTTATACTACAACAGCTAACCACCCAAATCTCCTTCAAATCTTCCCATTAAATCTTCACAGGATATTTTTTCTTAATGAAAATATTCTCGTAAAATCTTCTCCAGCTGTTATTTACCCTCGACAAGGCTTTTTCTCTGACTTGTTTTCCTTGAAAAGATTTTATTTCCAAAACTGTAGAATAGTTCTTTTATTTAAAACCAAACCCAAGAATATTCTTTCCACTTTTAATGAAACCAAATTCACGAGGTTGTTGGTTTTTTAAAATGGGAAGAAGGTGGGCGCCCCTAATCAAATAGTGGGTGCCTTTAACACTTTGGGTGCCTTTATCAATTTTGGGCCAATTTTTCCAATAATGTTTATTTCCCAAAAATACCTGTAAATACATAAAATAATGCAATTAGTACAAAAATGAGCATTTTAACAAAATATAGAATTGAGATAAAATAGACACACAAATGTGTCTATCAAATACCCCCAAACTTATTATTTGCTAGTCTTCGAGCAAATCTAATCTAGAAAATAGAAATAAATCCTAACTCACTTTCACAGGACCGTGATTGCACTTAGCGTATGCAATAAGCCTTTAAACCCCTAGGTGTCCCTAGTTGACGAGTTTTGTCTCGTGAGGGTTTACAAGAGGTGTATCCACAAAACCTTTTATTCCAAACCCTAGCTACTTGTGAACGATTGAGGGTAAACACTAAAAAACTATTTAGTTGGTATACTAAATTTTTCGGCGATGTGAATCGTTACCCTATATGAGTCCAATTGTTGTACACGAGTTTGCACTCAGCATACAAAAATTCATATTATATAAGAAAACAAAGCTTTGCTTAGATAGTCGCTCAACCACGATACTCAGAATCTATCAAAGTTCAACATAAAAAGATTTAGAAGATGGATATGGAGATGATGAAGTTTGCACATGTTGGCTAAGGTGAAGGTGTTTCCCATATCTGTCTGAAGGTCGCCGCTAGGATGAATTCTAATAGATTGAGATACGCCCACTGGTCTTAATCATTAAACTAGTATTGACTTAGTTGGTATATACAAGGGTCCCAGCGGTCAATTTATTGAAAACAATTATTTATTATTTTATAATATACTGACAACATGATTGGATCAAATGAATCCAATCGTATGCTCCTTATCAGCATCTTACATGATAGTTCTTATGGGTCCTGCGTTCCACGCTTGCTTAGGCGACGGAGACAGGGAGAACACATACATATTGCTATCAAAGTGTCAATATTCAATTTTTTATTTTATTTTTAAATAATGGTCTAAATAATATAATAGTGGGGCTTGATCTCAAACACTTTACTTTATCCTGGCGGTGATAATAATTCGATTTTGGTGCCCCACCAAATCACTTAGAGAAACATAAAAAATTACAAAACTAAAAACAAAAGGTGATATGGTCGAGATAGACTCCGAGATATAATGACAACTATCATGTTATATCTACTACTTGAGCTAGGAATCCTTTATGAATAGACCATTTAGCTGGGAACATCGATTCCTATAGGAAAATAGATAAATTTCCATCAACCTAGAATGATTATTGTCATCATGAATTGTTCACAAGTTTCTATACTTTGGAGTTTCATATTTCACTAAAAGTTTCTCCCTTACCCCAAAACTTAAATCTAACATTGTCCTCAATGTTCTAAAGATGAATTGTTTTAAGCATGAACAAGGAGAAACTGTTACCAATCGAAGGAAAGGAGTTAAGGAAAGATATTACCTTTTCGCATGAGCATGGGTTACCTCCAAAGAAGTGTTAAGTTTAAAGTCTTCATCCAGACTAAGAAAGAATTAGTCACCTCATAAAATCATATAGCATTAGTCGGAACAATTGTGGGTCATCTGAATAAAATAATGCTATTCAAAATAGAAGGAAACTGCAGCAGGCCCAGAAAGTGAACAAACAGAGTACAACCTTATCCCTATCTAGTATCTTGTTTAAAACAACTACGTATAGTCGAGGTTTAGGTTCAAGCTCTATAAAATGGTCTCGATAAATCTCTTTAGGATGAATTTCCTCATGGGCAGGATCTGGAGGATCAGGTTGTAAAGTCAGGAAAAACTCAAATAATAAATTTAAGGCACATAATAATAACCTGAATAATTATGGATCCTCAAAGTCAATCAGATTTGACCCACACAGTTGACTACTATGAAAATGGTGGTCATTCTTAAGCAAATGTGTCGATTCTAGTTTCCTAAAGTAATTAGGCTTAGTCTCAAAACTTAATAACTGACACATTTGAAATTCTAACGTTCCCATATACGAAAGAAAATATTTTGGTGGAAAAACAAAGTCAATCTTCGTATTATTGCCTAGATAAACCATATCGACCAGAGGATGGGTTTCTAACAACTGAACTTTTTTCTGGACATCAACAGGCTCAGAGAATCTAGTTTGAAGCTGATCTTGTAAATTGGTAGAGGTTCAAATGTCAATACCCAAGTGAGAGACTTTAAGCAGGGATACTTGACAATCACAAGAATCATCAGTACCCCCAAACTTAGGGTGGACATTACTCTCAGATGGACTAAAAACTGTTTGTTGGATTCTAGGGTTCCTTAAGGTCAGAACTACACTCAGCTTCCTCTATAGAAGGAAATAAGGTAGACTTATAAACTGGTAGAAGTTTAAACTTAGTGTTCCATATATTGTAAGTGTCCATCAAAGGTGCAGAATCTAACAAAATTCACCTCATTAATAATACTATCATCGTCAAAATCAAAACCAAAGTGGGATAGGAATTTCTCTAATGGATCTTCTAACAAAGTGTTAGGCAAAGATTTCTGAACTGAAGTACTATTTATGTTCACTTCTTCTAAATCATAGATCTCAAAAGAAGGTTGTCTACTCATACTAAATAGATTCAGTTCAATAGTCATGTTACCAAAAGAAAAATTAAATATTCCATTTCCATAATTGATGATGACATTATATGTAGCTAAAAAGGGACAACCTAAGATCACTGGTTTTTGAGCCTTTGGGACCTGAAAAGGTTGGGTGTCTAGGACAACAAAATCCACTGGGGAAACTAGTCTATAAACCTGAATCAAATCATCCTCTATCATATTAAAATTCTCTAAGATTCTATCATCTTCGTCAGAGACTATTGTCTTCGAATCTTTAAACTCTAAATCACTAGTATCAAACAAACTCGTTCCTCTAAACCATTATTGGCTTTAAAACAAGAAAATTCTACACCGTCTAAAAAAATGGTATCTCTAGTCAAATCCTCTTCCTTTTGAATAGGTGAATAATCATTAAAATTATTTAGATTTGAACCAGAAATAACACTATCATCATGAATCACAATTGGAGTGACAATTTTTTGATCACTTTGCCTGTATATTTCAAGTTCTTCACCAATACTATCCTCATCATCATAATAATATGAAGATGTTTGAAACTCGTCTAAATAAGTAGTGTTACCAATTCTATCCTCATCCTCTTGACTAGGTGAATAATTATCAAGTGTAGCACTATATTGGAAATTAAGATCTATTTGTATTCTCAGTCAACTGCTTGAGGGATTCGTATAGAAAAAGAGTTGGGCTACTATTTGTTCCCCCCCAACTTAATCCGAACCTTTTTGTATTCTCAGTCAACTCCTTAAGAAATTCTTCTAGAAAAACAAACAGAAAAAATAACTTAAATAATTATAAAAATAATAAGAATTTCCTAATACAATTTTCTAAAAAAAAAAACCCTAAAAAAATTTAAAAAAAATTAACTAAAAAAAATCTAGTCTTTTTTTTCCGTTCTTTTCGATTTATATTTGACTCCAATTCTTTAATCAAACAATATAATCTTTGGCTCCAATTTCTTTTTGATCCAAAACCTGGAATACAAAGAAAAATACCCAAAAACGTAAAATAGAACAAATTAAAATAGAAATCTAATTAACTAACTAACCTAAAAACAAATCTAAAAACAAGTCTACGTCGGCGCCAAAAATTGATACAGTTTTTGTAGTTGTGGTAAATGAAGTATCGTTCACCCGGATTTGTGAAGACTGATTTTAGATTTAAAAAATAATTTTAAACTAGAAAATATACACAAAATATGAAAATAATATTCAAAAATACCGAGGTTATGGGTTTCACCATCAGGCACTTTTAATTGGTTTCAAAATTAATAATTCTATACAATTCTAGATCAAATAAGTGACTCTAATTTTTGCCAAAAGTAGATTTTTAAAATATCAATCGTAAATCACAAGCATAGCTCATCAAAAGCTCTAGGTCCCAGCATAAACCATAAAATAAAATCACAATCAATTAAGAAAAATAGTAATTTCAATTAAAAATATATGCAAGTCATAAAAGAATTATTAAAAGTTACCAATTAATCATGGAAAAATGGCTTCCTCCTTGCCACATTGATGGGGTTTAGCTCATCTTGCTCAAAACACCCTCAAAAGATTGGTACATAGCTCAAAAAGTGCTTGAAATATGAAAAGAAGCTAAAAGTAATATAACAGGAAATCTGCAACGTTTTATGGACGTGTAAATTAACTGTTGCAATAGAGCTTGAAGATAAACGTTGCAGATGCTAAGATATTCGTTGCAGATGTGTTGAAGAAACCGTTGCAGCTGAAGATAAATGTTGCAAATAAGAAGTTATCCATTGCAAATGGATGAAGAAACCATGGTTGAGAGGTTGAAGAAACCATTGTCGTAGCCTATGTTCTTCGTGTTCTTCAGCAGCACCAACAACATATTTTTCTGGATCTTTTTCTCTAGCTTCTGGCCTCTGACATCCCCCCCCATGAATGTTCTCTACTCCTCTATATGCATACCGAAACAGCTAAGCACCCCAAATCTCCTTCAAATCATCCCAATTAAACTTCGCTGGATATTTTTTCTTAATAAAAATATTCTCTTGAAATCTTCTCTTGTTGTTATTTACCCTCGACCAGGCTTTTTCTCTGACTTGTTTTCCTTAGCAAAGATTTTATTTCCAAAACTGCAGAATAGTTCTTTTATTTAAAAACAAACCCGAGAATATTCTTTCCACTTTTAACGAAACCAAATTCTCGAGGTTGTTGGTTTTATTTTTCGTGTTTCCATTGTATCGAAATTCCTTTTTATAAGGAAAGAAAATATTCTTGTCTTAACAATCAAAAGACAACCATAATTATTGATCGAGATTCTCTCACAGATGTAAACAAGGTTTTCCTTCCAAGTTTATATTTAAAATGGGAAGAAGGTGGGCGCCCCTAACCAAATAGTGGGTGCATTTAACACTTTGGGTGCCTTTATCAATTTTGGGCCAATTTTTCCAATAATGTTTATTTCCCAAAAATACCTACAAATACATAAAATAATACAATTAATACAAAAATAAGCATTAACAAAATATAGAATTGAGATAAATAAACACACAAATGTGTCTATCAAATACCCCTAAACTTATTATTTGCTAGTCCTCGAGCAAATCTAATCTAGAAAATAGAAATAAATCCTAACTCACTTTCGCAGGAATCGCGATTGCACTTACCGTGTGTAATAAGACTTTAAACCCCTAGGTGTCCCTAATGGACGAGTTTTGTCTCGTGAGGGTTTACAAGAAGTGCACCCACAAACCTTTTACTCCAAATTTTTACTACTCGTGAACGATTGAGGATAAACACTAAACAAGCTATTTAGTTGGCATACTAAATTCTTCGGCGCTGGGAATCATTACCCTATATGAGTCCAATTGTTGTACACGAGTTCTTACTCAAGCATACTAAAATTCATATATAAGAAAACAAAGCTCTACTCAGATAGTCGTTCAACCACGATATTCAGAATCTATAAAAGTTCAATTACATGGAAGGATTTAGAAGATGGATATAGACAAAATGAAGTTTGCGCATGTTGACTAAGGTGAACGGTATTTCCCATATCTGTATGAAGGTCAGTACTAGGATGAATCCTAATGAATTTAGATACATGGTCTTAATCGTAATACTAATATCGATTCAAATGGTATATACAAGGGTCGCAACGATCGATTTATTGAAAATAAAATAATTATAAATGTATTGACAACATGATTGGATCAAATTGAATCCAAACGCATGGTTTTTATCAGCATCTTACATGATAGTTCCCATGGATCTTGCGTTCCATGCTTGCTTAGGCGACGGAGACAGGGAGAACACACACATATATCGCTATCAAAGTGTCAATACTCGATTTTTTTTTTAAAATAAAAATAAAAATAAGAATTGGGCTTGATCTCAAACACTCTATTTCATCCTGGCGGTGATAACAATTCGATATTGGTGCCCCACAAAATCACTTAGAGAAACACAAAAATTGCAAAAATAAAAACAGAAGGTGATATGGTCAAGATAGACTCCGAGATATGGTGACAACTATCATGTTTTTTCTAACACATGAACTCTGTCCTTTTATGAATAGACCATTTAACTGGGCACACCAATTCCTATAGAAAAAGATCTCAGTTTCCATCTACCTAGAATGGTTAGTGTCATCCTGAATTGTTCACAAGTTTATAGACTTTGGAGTTTTATATTTCATTAAAAGTTTCTCCCTTACCCCCAAACTTAAATTTGACATTGTCCTCAATGTTCTAAAGATGAATGATTAAAAATATGAACAAGGAGAAACTGTTACCACTTCAAGAAAATGAGTTAAGGAAAGATATTACCGTGTCGCATGAGCATGGGTTACCTCCCAAGAAGTGCTAAGTTTAAAGTCTTCAGCCAGACTTAGAAAGAATTAGTCACCTCATAGAATCATGTAGCAATAGCCGGAACAACTGTGGGTCATCTAGATCAAATAGTGTTATCACAAAAAGGAAACTGCAGAAGGCTCAGAGAGTGAATAAACAAAGTACGACCTTATCCTGATCTAGTTTCTTGTTTAAAACAATTATATCTAGTTGAGGTTCAGGTTCAGGCTCTATAAAAGGGTCTAGATAAAATATTTTCATGGGCTGGATTTTCTCATACGCATGATCAACATGATCAGGCTGTAAAGTCTGGAGTAACTCAACTAAGAACTTAAAAGCACATAATAATAACCCGAATAATTGTGGATCCTCAAAGTCAATCAGATTTGACTCACACAATTGACTACTATGAAGGTGGTCATTCTTAAACAAATGTGTCGATTCTAATTCCTTAAAGTAATTAGGCTTAGTCTTAAAACTTAATAAATGACACATTTGACATTCTAATGTTCCTACATATGGTAGAAAATATTTTGGTGGAAAAACAAAGTCAATCTTGGTATTATTTCCTAGGTAAACCACATCGACCAGAGGATGGGTTTCTAGCAACTGAACTTCTTTCTGGATATCAACATGCTCAGGGAATATAGTTTGAAGATGATCTTGTAAAATGGTAGAGGTGCATATATCAAGTCCCAAGTTAGGGACTTTTCTAAGAGTTAAAGGTAAAACACATGGAGAATGATAGTCACCCCCAAACTTAGAGTTTTCAGTGTCTTTAGATAGACTAGTCACAATTTCCCTAATTTCTAGATCGTCAGATTCCCGAAAATAGTCAATTGCTTCTTCTAGGTTATAATCTGGTGGTGCAGTCTCACTCACATTTAAGATTTCTACGAGTTTATCTTCTTTGTTTGAGACTATTGTCCTTGAATCGTTGGACTCTAAAACACTAGTCTCGGAATAGACTCGTTCCTCTAAACCTTCGTCGTCTTCATAATAATGAGTAAATATTTCACCGTTTATAACAATGATATCTCTAGTTAAATGCCTTTCCTCTTGAATAGGTGAATAATCATTAATATTATAAGGATCGGAACTAGAGACATCATTATTATCGTGAAACTCAATTGTTGTGATAATTTCCTCATCATTATGACTACGAATTTGAATTTCCTCATCAAAAGTATCCTCATCATCATAATAATATGATTGAACCTTATCTAAATAAATAGTGTCTTCCATTCTAACCTCGTCCTCTAAATTAGGTAAATATTCATCATTATTATTAAGGGTAAAAGTGGAAACACTGTATTGGCAATTAAGATTATTTTGAGCAATTATTTCTTTCGTCTTTAACACAAACCTATCTGTATTCTCAGCCAATTTCTTTAGGGATTCTTCTAGAATAACGAATGGATCATAAGGAGTATTGGATTGTAACTGCTCGTGTGATTCTTCTAGAGGAGGAGTTGGACTACTAATTGTTCCCCCCATACTTAATTTGAACCTTATTGTATCCCCAGTCAACTCCTTGACGGAATTCTCTATAGAAACAACTAGATCATAAAAATTGATAGATCCTTGTTGCTCGTGTGGTTCTTTTAGAGGCATGATAGGTTCACTATAAGTACTAGATTGCACCTGCATAAGGGCATCCCTCCAAGACAAAGAATTTGAATTTTGCTCGTTTTCCCGCTTATATGACCGGTGAGTGTAAGAATAGTAATTGGGGCCTCCATGGTATGAACCATAACCTTCAGAAGGTTGGTAGTGGTCCCAAGTACTATCCACACTATGGTCATAATAAGGGTAATGCCTGTTTTGAAACTCAGTTGGATATTTATTGTAATACCAGCTCGACATTTTCTAACAAAAATTTGCTAATAAATTTACAAAAAAATCTAAGAAAATAAATCCTAACAGGAAGGGGTTCTAAACATACACAAACAAGGCCGACTCAACCAAGTCAAACCTACTAAATCTAGCTAACAAAAAGCACGATGGATCCACTTAGATTGTTTCTAGACCTGATTCTATTTTTTCGGAAGACAACTAGTTACAGTTTTAGCAAACCTCTTAGAACGATTCGAATTAGATTAAGTCGAAGAGAAACAGGATAAGCTCTAAGGAGCTTTGATAGCCCTGTCTATTTGGAAACTTTTCCCTGGGTTACAAGGCGGCTCTAATCAACTTAAAATAATCTTCCTGAACTTTGAGTTAGGCTAACAAAGTAACCAATACAGTCCTTTTCAACGAGTTTCCTATAAGCTCGTTACCTTATCGGTCTCTTTCTAGTCAAAATTTTAATGTTTAGGTTCGCATTTGGTAACGTGTTCCTAAAGCGGGCAAGAAGGAAACGGTGATGAAATCCGAGTCCTTATCTTGTATTGCCAGTTCTTGCCCTTTACTAGAAAATTAAATCCGTATTCAGTTCCTCAACATATATCCATACGAAGAAATACAGTAAACCCACTTACAGGGGATTCGTGGGTTGAACGCGTCTTACCTCCCGTACCAGACGGGCGATGGACCGTTGAAGTCGACTCGGGCCACCAATTCCTGTGTCAGTGTACGAACCCGAGGGGCCGAGACAATATAGTAATTGTCGTCCTTCCTTGTTGCAGTTTATATTTAAATTACCCTTCCGTAGGGTTTAAAAAAAAAATGTCCAAAGTCCAAAATAAAGTCCAAAAAGTGTCCAAAAATATAAGAAAAAAAAATAATAAAAAATTTCCTAATACAATTTTCTAAACAAATAAAATCTGATTAAAAATAAAATTATTTGTCTTCTTTTCCGTTCTTTAAGCTTTAACTTTCACTCCAAGTCTTTAATCACCAAAGTATTTGGCTCAATTTCTTTTCAATCCAAAATCCAAAATCTGTAGCAAAAAGAGAAATACCCAAAGAAACGTAAAATAGAACAAAGTAAAAATAAAAATCTAATTAAACTTACTAACCTAAAAAAAAAACTAAAAACAAATCTAAAAACAAGTTCGCGTCGGCGCCGCCAAAAATTGATGTAATTTTAATATAATAGTAAAAAGGGTTTGATACTCAGACTTGTGAAAATTCAATTTTTAAACTAAATTTTTAATAACTAAAAATAAAACAGATTAAAGTAAAGTTGATTTAAAATTGATGGGAAGAACTAGGACTAATGATTCCAACATTCGCCAATTTTTCAAGTGGTAAAAAGCTAGCAACTCATGTATTCAGTTTGATCAAAACATTGCCAAAGTTAGGTTTTCAAAATAATAGTTGTAAATCGTAAGCATGAGACATCAAAAGCAGTAAACCCAGCATGACTCTTCAAAAGAAAACACAACTAATTGATAAAAACCTTTTTTTTTCAATTTTAATTCAAAGCAAATAATTATAAAAGAATTTCAAAAAATAAATAAAATAAGACTTTATTATTGGAAAAATAGATTCCTCCGTCGCCCTAGTGATGGTGATTAGCTCATCATGTTGGAAACACCCTCAAAATAGGTATTTATAGCTCAAAAAGTGTTTGATGAAATAATAGTAACACAGATGAACTGATACGCTTATAAGCGTTACAGAGAGGTGTTCTCTGCGTTACAGAAGAAAGAAAAGAGAACCGAAGAAAAGTACGGACTTCATGTGCTTCAGAAATAGGACTGTAACAGCGACTGTTTGAACTACAGTTCTCTTTAGCCTTATGTTCTTCGTGTTCTTCCACCAGCAAAAAATTAGTTTTCTTCCTGTTTTTTTTTTCGGTGGTCTCTGCTATCTCCCCATGAGCTTTTCTTCGATTCTCTTTGGTATTTATAGGCTTTGGCAAATCTAATAACTCTTCCTAAGTCGATAAGGATGCAAAGAAACATCGAAATCCAACTCCAATTCCATGCAAATCTGAATAGAGTGAAACTCCTTTTCCGGATGTGAATCGATTTTTAAGCAATTTTTCCGGCATGAAACACTCAGAAGTGATGTGTTTAATCTTGTTTTCGATTCTTCTTTAATTGGGTAACTCAGAATTACCCCAAACTCTTTAAAACTCGATTTTCACCAAACTCAGAAACTTTCTCACGTGAAACTTTTTCTTCCCGCCATTTTTTGATTTTTGAATTTGAAATGAAGGTGCCCCCAATCCAACTTGTGGGTGCCTTTAGTAATTTTCCAGGGTTCCTTTAACAACTTTTTGAACCGATTTTTCCACAAATATTTATTTCTCAAAAATACCTACAAAGACATAAAAACCCATAAATAGTATAAAATCAAGCATTAACAAAATAGAGAATTGAGCACAATTTAGACACAAAACTGTGTTTATCAGCATACTAAATTCTTCGGCTATGGGAATCATTACCATATATGAGTCCAATTATTGTACACGAGTTTTCACTTAGCATATTAAATGTCATATATAAGAAAACAAAGCTCTACTTAGATAGTCACTCAACCACGATACTCAAAATCTATCAAAGTTCAATCACACGAAAATATTTAAAGGATGGATATGGAGATGATGAAGTTTGCATATGTTGACTAAGGTGACTGTGTTTCCCATATCTGTCTGAAGGTCGCCGCTAGAATGAATTCTAATAGATTGAGATACGCTCCCACTGGTCCTAATACTAAAACTAATATCGACTTAGCGGGTATATACAGGGTCCCAGCGGTCAATTTATTGAAAACAATTATTTATTATTTTTAAATATACTGACAACATGATTGGATCAAATGAATCCAAGTGCATGCTCCTTATCAGCATCTTACATGATAGTTCTTATGGGTCCTGCGTTCTACGCTTGCTTAGGCGACGGAGACAGGGAGAACACACACATATTGCTATCAAAGTGCCAATACTCAATTATTTCTTTATTTTAATATTTTATTAAACAATGGTCTAAATAATACAATAATGGGGCTTGATCTCAAACACTCTACTTTATTCTGGCGGTGATAACAATTCGATACTTGTGCCCCACCAAATCACTTAGAGAAACGCTAAAAATTACGAAAATAAAAATATATGGTGATATGGTCGAGATAGACTCCGAGATATAGTGAAAACTATCATGTTATTTCTAACACCTGAGCAAGGCATCCTTTTATGAATAGACCATTTAGATGGGCACACCGATTCCTATAGAAAAAAGCTAATTTTCCATCTACCTAGAATGGTTAGTGTCATCCTGAATTGTTCACAAGTTTCTAGACTTTGGAGTTTCATAATTCACTAAAAGTTTCTCCCTTACCCTCAAACTTAAATCTAACATTGTCCTCAATGTTCTAAAGATGAATTATTATAAGCATGAACAAGGAGAAACTGTTACCAATTGAAGGAAAGGAGTTAAGAAAAGATATTACCGTATCGCATGAGCATGGGTTACCTCCCAAGAAGTGCTAAGTTTAAAGTCTTCAACCAGACTAAAAAAAATTAGTCACCTCATAAAATCATATAGCAATAGTCGGAACAACTGTGGGTCATCTAAATAAAATAATGCTATCCAAAATAGAAGGAAACTGCAGCAGGCCCAGAAAGTGAACAAACATAGCACAACCTTATCCCTATCTAATGCCTTGTTTAATACAACTACATCTAGTCGAGGTTCAGGTTCGGGCTCTATGAAAGGCTCTCGATAAATCTATTTAAGCTGAATTTCCTCATAGGAAGGATCTGGAGTATTAGGTTGTAAAGTCTGGAAAAACTCAAATAATAAATTTAAGGCACATAATAATAATCTGAATTACTGTGGATCCTCAAAGTCAATCAGATTTGACATACAGTTGACTACTATAAAAATGGTGGTCATTCTTAAGAAAATATTTCGATTCTAATTTTCTAAATGAATTAGGTTTAGTCTCAAACTTAATAACTGACACATTTGAAATTCAAACGTTCCCACATATGGAAGAAAATATTTTGGTGGGAAAAAAAAGTCAACCTTGGTATTCTTTCCTAGGTAAACCACATCGACCAGAGGATGAGTTTCTAACAACTGAACTTCTTTCTGGACATCAACAGGCTCAGAGAATCTAGTTTGAAGATGATCTTGTAAATTGGTAGAGGTGCAAATGTCATTCCCAAGTGAGGGGCTTTAAGAAGGGATACTTGACAATCACAAGAATCATCAGTACCCCCAACCTTAGGGTAGACATTACTTTCAGATGGACTAAAAATTGTTGGTTGGATTCTAGGGTCCTTAAGGTCAGAACTACACTCAACTTCCTCTATAGAAGGAAATAAGGTGGACTTATAAACTGAAAGAAGTTCAAACTTAGCTTTCCATATATTATAAGTGACCATCAAAGGTGTAGAATCTAACAAAGTATTTACCTCATTAATAAACTATCATCGTCAACATCAAACCCAAAGTTGGTTAGGCATTTCTCAAATGGATCTTCTAACAAAGTGTTTGGCAAAGATTTCTGAACTGAATTACTAGTTATGTTCACTTCTTCTAAATCCTAGATCTCAAAAGAAGGTTAACTGCTCATACTAAATAGATTCAGTTTAATAGTCATGTTACCAAAAGAAAAATTAAATATTCCATTTCCATAATTGATGATGACATTATATGTAGCTAAAAAGGGACGACCTAAGATCACTAGTTATTGAGCCTTTGGGACCTGAAAAGGTTGGGTGTCTTGGACAATAAAATCCATTAGGGAAACTTGTTTATCAACCTGAATCAAATCATCCTCTATCACATTAAAATTCTCTAAGAGTTTATCATCTTCGTCAGAGACTATTGTCTTCGAATCGTTAGACTCTAAATCACTAGTCTCAGGACAAACTCGTTCCTCTAAACCATTATCGGATTCAAAACAAGAAAATTCTACACCGTCTAAAACAGTGGTATCTCTAGTCAAATCCTCTTCCTTTTTAATAGGTGAATAATCATTAAAATTATTTGGATTTGAACCAGATATAATACTATCATCATGAAGCAAAATTGGAGTGCCAATTTCTTGATCACTTTGCCTGTATATTTCAAGTTCTTCACCAATATTATCCTCATCGTCATAATAATATGAAGATGTTTGAACCTCATCTAAACAAGTAGTGTTACCAATTCTATCCTCGGGTAGCACTATATTGGAAATTAAGATCATTTTGAGAAATATTATTGTTTGCAAGACTTTCATTCACACTTAATGCAAATGTATTTGTATTCTCAGTCAACTCCTTGAGGGATTCTTCTAGAAAAACAAATGGATCATAAGGAGTACTAGATTGCAACTGCTCGTGTGATTCTTCTAGAGAAAGAGTTGGACTACTAATTTTTTCCCTCATAATTAATACGAACCTTCTTGTATCCTCAGTCAACTCCTTGATGGAATTCTCTAGAGAAACAAATGGATCATAAGGAGTACTAGATCTTAATTGTTCGTGTGTTTTTCTAGAAGCATAATAGGTTCATTATAAATACTAGATTGCATCTGCTTTAGGGCACCCCTTTTAGACAAAGAACTCGAATTTTGCTCATTTTCATGTTCATAAGACGGGTGTGTATATGAATAGTAATTGGGATCACCCTGGTATGAGCAATAACCTCCAAAAGGTTGGTGGTGGTCCCGACTACTATCCAAACCATGTTTATAGTACGGATAATGTCTATTTTTAAATTCAGTCGGATATTCATTGTATTGGTCTTCATAATACCAGTTCGACATTTTCTAACAAAAACTTCCTAATATATTTACAAAAATAAACTCTACAAATAAATCCTAACAAGAAGGGGTTTCTAAACATACACAAACAAGGTCGACTCAACCAAATCAAACCTACTGAATCTAGCAAACAAAAAGCATGATGGCTCCACTTAGATTTTTTCTAGACCATCTTTTATTCTTCCAAAAGGCAACTAGTTACAGTTTTAGCAAATCTCTTAGAACGATCTGAATTAGATTAAGTCGAATAAAAACAGGATAAGCTCTATGTAGCTTTGATAACCCTGCCTCTTTGGCAACGTTTCCTTAGGTTACAAGGCGGCTCAAATCAACTTAATATAATCTTCATGAACTTTAAGTTAGGTTAACAGAATAACCAATACAGTCTTTTTGAATGACTTTCCAATAAGCCCGTTACCCTATAGGTATCTTTCTAGTCAAATTTTAGGCTTAGGTTCGCATAGTTAACGTGTTCCTAAGTCGGGCTAGAAGGAAATGATGATGAAATCCGAGTCCTTATCTTATATGGCATGTCCTTGCCCTTTACTAGAAAATTAAATTCCGTATTCAAGTCCTCAACATATATGAATTGCGAAGGAATACAGAAAACCCACTGACAGGGGATTCGTGGGTTGTTAGAATCTTACCTCCCGTTCCAGAGGGGCGATGAACCGTTGAAGTCGACTCAGGCCACCGACTCCTATGTCAGTGTATGAACCCGAGAGGCAGAGACAATATCATAATTTTGTCGTCCTTCACTGTGCAGTTTATATTTAGTTACCCTTCCGTAGGGCTTAAAAAAAATAATGTCCAAAAATTCAAAGTCCAAAGTCAAAAAATAAGAAAAAATACCAAAATAGTAAGAATTTCCTAACACAATTTTCTAAAAAAAAATCCTAAAAAAAATTAACTAAAAAAAATCTTGTCTTTTTTTCCGTTCTTTTTCGATTTATCTTTGACTCCAAGTGTTTAATCAATCAATATAATCTTTGGCTCCAATTTCTTTTTGATCCAAAACCTGTAATACAAAGAAAAATACTCATAAACGTAAAATAGAACAAATAAGAATAACAATCTAACTAAACTAACTAATCTAAAAACAAGTTCGCGTCGGCGGCGCCAAAAATTGATGTAGTTCTTGTAGTTGTGGTAAATAAAGTATCGTTCACTCGGACTTGTGAAGACTGATTTTAGATTTAAAAAACTAATTTTAAACTAGAAAATATACACAAAATATGAAAATAATATTCACAAATACTAAGGTTATGAGTTTCACCATCAACCACTTTTAATTGATTTCAAAATTAATAATTCTATACAATTATAGCTCAAATAAGTGACTCTAAATTTTACCAAAAGTAGATTTTTAAAATATCAATTGTAAATCACAAGCATGGCTCATCAAAATCTTTAGGTCCCAACATAAACCATCAAATAAAATCACAATCAATTAAGAAAAATCGTGATTTCAATTAAAAATAAATGCAAAAGTCATAAAAGAATTATTAAAAGTTACCAACTAATCATGGAAAAATCGTTTCCTCCTTGCCTCAGTGATGGGGTTTAGCTCATCTTGATCAAAACACCCTCAAGAGATTGGTACATAGCTCAAAAAGTGCTTGAAAGGTGAAAAAAAACTAAAAATAATGTAACATGAAATCTGCAACGTTTTATGGACGTTATAGATTAACTTTTACAATAGAGCTTGAAGATAAACGTTGCAGATGCTAAGATATCCGTTGTAGATGTGTTGAAGAAACTGTTGTTGCTGAAGATAAATGTTGCAAATACGAAGATATCCGTTGCAAATGGATGAAGAAACCGTTACTGAGAGGTTAAAAAACCCGTTTTCGTAGCCTATGTTCTTCGTGTTCTTCAGCAGCAGCAACAACATATTTTTCTGGATTTTTTTCTCGAGCTTCTGGCCTCTGCCATCCCCCCACGAATGTTCTCTACTCCTCTCTATTTATATCACAACATCTAACAACCCCAAATCTCCTTCAAATCTTCCCATTTAATCTTCCCAGGATATTTTTTCTTAATGAAAATATTCTCGTGAAATCTTCTCTCGCTGTTATTTACCCTCGACCAGGCTTTTTCTCTGACTTGTGTTCCTTAGCAAAGATTTTATTTCTAAAACTTCAGAATAGTTCTTTTATTTAAAAACAAACCCGAGAATATTCTTTCCACTTTTAACGAAACCAAATTCACGAGGTTGTTGGTTTTATTTTTCATGTTTCCATTGTATTGAAGTTCCTTTTTATAAGGAAAGAAAATATTCTTGTCTTAACAATCAAGAGATAACCACAATTATTGATCGAGATTCTCTCACAGATGTAAACAAGGTTTTTCCGCCAAGTTTATATTTGAAATGGGAAGAAGGTGGGATCCTCTAACCAAATAGTGGGTGCCTTTAACACTTTGTGTGCCTTTATCAATTTTGGGCCAATTTTTCCAATAATGTTTATTTCTCAAAAATACCTACAAATACATAAAAAAAATGCAATTAGTACAAAAATGAGCATAACAAAATATAGAATTGAGATAAAATAGACACACAAATTTGTCTATCACTGATTAGTATCACTAAAATGACTCTTATTCCATCTAGACAAAGCTTGTCTAGTAGATCTGAGCCTTTGTAATAGTTGAAAACCAGGGGATCCCACAATGTAAAAATTCCTAGCTTTGGAAATTTCAATAGCGCAAGTTTTATCATTAAACCAAGTCAAGAAAAATTCAAAAGGGAATCTAAGCTTGCGAGTAAGAGCATCAGTGACAAAAATAATGGGACAGTGGTCACTACCAAGATGATTCAAATGGAAAATTTTAGAGTTAGGATATTGTGTACACCAGTCACCATTACCAAGAGCCATATCTATCCTAGATTTCCTTTCCCCAGTCCCCGTATTATTTGCTGGACCAAGTAAAATATTTACCAATAAAACCAAGGTCTTCAAGAGATGGGATTTGGGAGAAAGTGGCTTAAATGGGTAAATTTTTTTGATTCTTCCGCAATATTTTTCTCTCTCATTAATGGCTCTTCCCTTGGAAACTTTGGAAACTCGAGGAGAGTGTGCCAAGGTGATCCCTTATCACCATTACTTTTTAATATTATGATGAAAGGATTTTCTAGATATATTGATCAAGCTGAGAAAATGGGTTTGTTTCATGGTTTCGAAGTTTATGTGGGTGTGTTTTAGGTTAAAAACAAATGTACTGAAAAAGAGTACTTTCAAGTAGGTTTGAGAGATCAAGCTCGAACAGGACAAGCCTAAACCAAGAAATGGGCGTTCACCTCCTGCTTCGATCACAAATGCGGAGAAGATTGGGTAGGTCTTAGGGGAAGGAAGCAAAGAAGGTTGAGAAATTCTCAGTGTGATAAGTAATTGTAGTGTGTAAAGAAGAATGGATTACCTCTGGGATGAATTGCTAATTTTGTATATCTTAGTTCTTCTTTTTTGTTGTTTCAAATAGATGATGCCATTTATTTATATTTCTGAGAAGACACACTGATTTCTCTTAAGTGGTGGAAATTAGAGAAGAAGTGGAGGAGTAACGATTGTGGAGGATGTAGTGGGGTCATGTATGAAAAGCAAGGAAGACTTTTATGACCACTACTCCTCGTACTCTCAACTTCCTTGTAACTGACCCACTACTTGTTACCTTCTTGTTTGTGGATGTGTTGCCAAAACGCATGACTTTTGTAGACCGCCAGGACAATACACCAATGAGAACCCCCCCCCCCCCCTCTCATGTTTTGTATTTGATATCACGTAGAATGATAGTGGAGTCGTGATCTACTATTATCTTGGTTAAGTCAATTCAAGTCAAATGACTTGCTAAGTCTGTGAGGCAAATCGCGTAACTCACTGGATCGGTAATCATACTGATCAGCGTCGAGTCTGGTAAGTTTAGTAATCATATACTAACATTGAAACTGCATGGCATAATTTTAATAGACAAGAGTTAGCTTAGAAGTGACTTGGCATAAATCTGGAGGAGTTCGAGGCCAAGATTGTAAAGAGCTTCTTAAACAAGAAGGCTTATTAGATAATCATATAAAATTAATGTTGCTATTAGGCCAGTTTTGAAAAGATTGACGCATTTTTAAGGGAGGCAACTAGCAAGGATAGCACTAGCTTCTTAGCGCAAACCGTAATGTGTTAGCTCTTAAGAGCAAGGCTATGTGCTAGCTTCTAGCAAGGAATCTATCTTGCTAGCCACGAAGGATAAAACGCTAATAAGGAGGCTAGCGCTTTTGGTGCAAAGGCTAGGAGGTTGCTAAGAAAAAGTAGCTAGTGCCAAAAACGCTTGTTGTCTAAGGACGTTTGTTGGCCAAGACGCTGCACCAAGGACACCTGCGCCAAGGGCTTTGTTGGCCGAGACACTTCCGCTAAGGAAATTGTTTCCAAGACGCTTATGGCCAAATACATTTTTCCAAGGATGTTGTCTTTCAGTGACAATGTTGCTCAAGGACGTTGGTGCTCGAGGAAGCTTGATAGGCCAAATACGCTCGCGCCAAGAGCATTGTGGCCAATGCACTGGTACCAATGACACTCTTGCCGAGACGCTTGCGCTGGGACGCTTTTGTCTGGATGCGCTAGTGACAATGGCACTTGCTAGCTGAACGCTGATTGGCTGAGAGCGCTAGTGCCAAGGACGTTCGCGCTTTTAGCGTTAGGACAAGATTTAGCGCCAATACGCTGCTAGGCCAAGAGACTAGTGCTATCTTGGCGCCAATGAGAGAAAAGTCTAGGGTTATCCTAGACGCAATGCGTCTTTAAAGACGTTGATCCTTGTTTGTGGCGTGTCCAAGAGGAGTGGCGTATAATTTGTGGCTTTTCTTTGAGCAAGATGCTAAAGTGACATGTTTTTAAGCTCAAGATAGGAATTCGTGATGTGTTCTTTGCGAACAATGCGTTAAGCTAGAATGTATCTTAGGGATTAAGCATTAGCTACTCACAACTTTGATAGATGTTATTGAGAAATCGATGTGTATTCGAGGCAAGGTCAAGGAATTCAGCTGCGGAAGTTATGTGACTTAAGACTAGTTCGATATGGCATAAATATTGAGGATGATACAAGGCCAGTTCAGAATGCCTGTAATAGTTTAGAGAAGACTCAATTTGTTATATACTAGTGGGCAACCCATATAGGAGTTTGAGACTCAATATGTAAAGATTGTTTTATTAATTATCTTGTGGAATATAAGTAGAACTTAATTCTCTTGCGGAATATAAGTAGAACTTAATTCTCTTGAGGAATATAAGTATACAGTATTTTGTATTTTGGTACAAAGATAAGAACTATGTGCATAAGTATGCACATATACCTCTGTTTTGCTGCTGTTAGGAAGAGGATAATTTTACAATTCTAGTCATTGTCAAAAAAATCACCATCTACATTAAGTCCCCTGCTTAGTGAGGAACAATAATGTTGCACAGTAAGCACTAGATGGTGACAATATGCTTATAATAATTGTATATGCATAATTTAAACTTAAAGAATAAAAGAAGATATATGTAACACCCGCAATTTTTGCATGGCGCTTACTCATGGACACGTCATGGCCTGGGTTGAAGCTTCATCCTAAGCTTATAAAGCTTACCCAGATATGCATTGGGGTGCGGATGCCTTGACCTTGAATTATAGTGTTAAGGCCCTATTACGCGTGATGCGTATTCGAGGAGACATGATAGTGCAAAGACACTATTATACTGAGCCAAAGTTGCATAATTTGGAGCATCATAGTGCTAAGGCACTATTATACCGTGATGCATGACCCAATGCATTACCGAGCCGAAGTTTCATAAGTTGGAGCATCATAGTGCTAAGGCACTATTATGCCGTGATGCATGACCCAATGCATCACCGAGACATTGTCGCTATTAGATAAATGCATCATAGTGCTAAGGCACTATTATGCCGTGATGCATTATCGAGAATGCATCATCGATCCAAGAATGCTCAGCTTTGGCAAGAAATCTTCATTTTCGGCCTTGCAGGCGATGGATGGCCCTTACCGTTCAAATATTTATTTGTGGAAATGCAAATAAAACATATATAGGGAGGGAGCTTTGCTTGAATGTGCATGAGCGATAATGCACATATAAATACGATGTAGCTTATACGATGGAGCATACTTGATGCTCATCAGCGTGTTTAACTTTAGCTTACCCGAGAATGCTTTGGCAAGAAATCTTCATTTGCGGCCTTGCAGTCGATGGATGAACCCTACCTTTTAAATATTTGTTTGTACAAATGCGAATAAAACATATACAGGGAGGGAGCTTTATTGGGATGTGCATGAGCGGTAATGCACATATAGATATGCGAAGTGGCCAATACGTTGGAGCATACTTGATGCATAAGCATCAATATACTTGTAGCTTAACCGATGAAGCTTGAATGTGCATGAGGGGTAATGCACATGTAGATATGCGAAGTAGCCTATGCGTTGGAGAATACTTGATGCGTAAGCATCAATATGCTGGTAGCTTAGCCGATGAATCTTAAATTATGCGAAAGCATCTTTCGATCGTGCTACGTACTTGAGAATGCATATTTGCATAATAAAGAGTGATAGTTATGCACAAGCTAGTGCATACCTTGCGAAATCCCTCTGGTCTACACGGAATAGGATTTTCTTGGACTTTCACCTTGCGATGAAGTTGGAATCGAAGTTGGCTTTGCCTAAATAGGCTTAATTTGATTGTCCCTTTCGAATTGACCCTATCATGAACTACGGTCATGCTTGATCCCATCAAGGTACGGGTTGGGTACGTAGGCAGCCGCAATGCAATGCATTGAGGTGCAGCACCTTGTCGCTCATATCATCTAATTTGGGAGATGATTGCGACATTATGGTAACTCATATCATCTGGCTCGGCAATGCTAAGCAAGAGATGATTGTTGTCACACTTGATGGGGTAGTTGCAATTTCATTTGATGGATTGTTCATACTTCCTTGGAATCGTCGCCGCATGAATTGCATGTGCCTGGATGTTGCACCCTTGGAAATAACAAGATAAGTGCAGGCTTCAGCGCATGGTCGAAGCAGAATTGATGAAGCGAAAGCTTAGGCTTGAAATAGCCTAGGTGTTGGTCCAAGGCATGAGTTAGGCCTGGACAATGATCGAAATTATGTGATGCTTGCCAAAGGCATCCCCGTTAGCTTGTATAGCCTTCAACCCTTGGTATAGTGAGCATAAGTTGGAATGGTATGCTAGTTAAAGGAATTCATTATGGGCTTTAATGGACTTGCACCCTTTGCAGGTCAAGGGTGAGTTGGAACGATATGGAGACTACGTTATGAGTACCATGCATGCAAAGCATGTTTGAAAGGGAAAATATACCTGGAACGGTATAAACGTAGCTTGAACGATGTGGGAATTACGTTTCGAGTATAATGCTGACAAGGAATGCTTGGAAAGCAAAAATCTACCTGCACTTTCCAACGAGAAGTTAATCTATAAGGTCCGGTGACTGTCATTTAAATCAGGCATCCGGGAGTTCTGGCGTGCCCAGCGCAACGCGCTGGAGGCGGAATTTTCCGGTCCGTGACAATATACTTAGCTTCTCTGAGATTGAGATATGTGCCCCTTAGCATTAACCATGGTTAGGGTTAGTAGATGTCCACTTCTCACCAGGGATGCTAACCTACCCGTGAAAAGAGAGAGGCGCGTCCGGCTTTGGATGAGATATTGTTAGCGCCAAGCTTTGGTTCTTTCTTCTTTGAGTTTCTTAATCTAATAAGGATTCCAAAATACCGCCTATATATATTTAGTCCTTCTTCATGGCGCTACCACTTTCTTTCATTTATTTTTTTATTTTTATTTTTACAGACAAGCAAAGATTGTTGCCTCCTCGAGCTGGCATTGCCTATTGAAGACTCTGCCATAAGCTTGGTCTATAAGGACTCATTTTCTTACGCCATTGATTTAAAGTCCCTTCCTCGAGTACTCTTCAACTAGGTATCCTGCTTACTCAACTTTTATGGAGAAAATACGTCTTACAGCGATTGCAAGAAGGGAAAAAGATGAGCAGATAGAGCGAGGTGTTCGTCCCAGCGGCGTAGCCCCAGATTTTGATACAGATGAATATCCTTTTGAGGAAGATTATGATACTCATGTGGAATATGAGTCTGAATCATTCTCAAACACTGAGGCCGATCGTGAAGCTGAGTGTGCTGATGCCTGTGACGACATGCAAATGGATTCTATCAACCCTGATGATGATAAGGATACCGAAAAAAACTCAAAGAAAGATCCTGATTGGATTCTGCAGACACCCTAATTTTATATATAAATATGGGTCACGAATGTTAACAAATATTACCGTAAAATTATATCTGAAAGGTCGTGCCGAGCATAATTATGGCCATAGTTAACACTTCAAAAATCAGTCAGGCCAAAATATAATGTGGGCCATGTAGAATCCCAACACCACCACACTGATTTTACCCAGCTCAAGAATGTCGCAAGTGGACTTAATCAGCAAGCTCATTTCATAAATCTGTATACTATCTACTACCATCCACGGATCCACCAAGTCTAAACATACCCAAAGTCCACCTCCACCCACTACCCAAAGTTTATCCAAGCTTCACACTTTCACAGTACCCTAATATGTGTGACCCACTTTCTTTCCCTAAGACATTAAGTTAGCCGCACTTCCCATTTTATCAAGATTCCCAGAATCAATTGATATCTTTCATAATTTTAGACAATGAAATCAAATAATAAATAATATTAATTAAATTAGTAAGGATATTTAGATTTTTAATATGAGCCACTCGATCGAGATTTATTAGTCCTAGGGTTGTAGTTAATGGGAGAAGGGTATAAATAGTGGGTTAGTTTTTGTGTGAAACAGAGAGGAAAAATTGGTGAGTAAAAGGCTCGGTTAGAAAAGTTAGATTTTTTGGGAGAATTTTGATGTCTAGCTAGGATACGATTTTGCGCCAGTGGTGACATTATTGGTTTTTGCTACAATTGATCTAAGTAAACATTATTTGGAGCCTTTTGCGAAAAACAGGTATATATCATCGTTATTATTATTTTCGTTTTTGTATTGGACATCTACTTATAATTGACTTGCAAAAGTAATAAAAATGATTTACTAATTTAATACATGTCGTGTTGAAATCTCATTGTTCCGTCATGTTGGGTAGAATCATTTGGGATGGAAAAGAGCTCTTCCTAGCTTCTTATTCAATCTCAGTTATAGTCTGATGTATGTGATGATAATAATAATAATAATAAAAAAAAAAAATAAGTAAATAAAAAAAATAAAAATAAATAATAATAATAATAACTGGGAGGAAGGTCGAGATGTGTGCTTTGATGTTACAGGGGTTTTTTTTTTTTGCCGGCAGCGAGAGAGTTGTTTTTACATCAGAGAATGCTATCTCCAATTCCGTTACCCACAAGCGAAACAAATATTTGGTCAAATGCAGTGACCATGGATACGGCTTAGGTGTGTTTGCTTTTACGACCCTAGGTGAGCTGGGAGAGGATACAATGGTCTTTATGACAAGGTTGTAGAATTGCATGGCTAGTCATGATTACATTATAAAATTGGCAATTCTCTTTTCTTTAGACTAGGTATTTTTATTCAAAAAGGTGTAGGGGATCAGCTGGTGGCTAGGCTACCTACCAACTCAATGTAACTATCTTTCTCCCTTTAATGAAAGTTATTTTATTATTATAATAATAATAATAATAATAATAATAATATTGGTGAAGCCATCTTACACTCTGTGAATAGGCTCCTGAAGATGCAAGGTAACTTATAAAACATGAGCATGCTTCTAATTGATTTCAGTAATGCTTTCAACATGGTTGACAGATCTGCAATGCTCAAAGAAGTTAGATGCAAGTGCCCAAGCATTTCCAGGTGGTGGAGTTCTGTTGCGCCAAACCAGCTAAGCTCTACTACAATGACAACATCAACTATCTGCACAGGGAGTTCAGCAAGGTGACCCCTTGGTCCCTTACTTTTTTCCTTGACCTTGCATTCACTCATCACCAAAATTGCATCAGAATGCACTCTTGATCTGCATGCATGGTACCTCTATGATGGTACTATTGCAGGTGACAAAATGGAGGTAGCCAAATCCATGAACAGCATACAAATGCAAAGCAGCAGAAGGGGATTGTTCCTCAACATCAACAAAACTGATCTCTTTTGGCCTACTGCAGACCCCAGAAGCCTTGTGGAAGGTGTTTTTCCTGTTGGCATCAATAGACCTTTTTGGGTGTCAAGCTACTTGGGGAGCCTGTTAGTCTTGATTTAAAGTTCTGCAATGACTTAGTGCAAGGAAGAGTAAAGAAGACTATCCAGTTAATGGAGACTTTGAAGACTCTGCAGGACCCATAAAGTGAGTTACTCCTCTTGCGGAACTATGCTGGTGTTTCCAGATTATACTTCACAAATGAGGACAACCAGTCTTTTGGCTCTCCAGCTTCCTGCAGCACACTATGACCAACATCTCTTGTAGTTCCTAAGGCACCTTATCACTGGAGATGGTGCACGGTTTGGCCCATACCAGCAGCGCATAACGACTTTGCCTATGAAAGATGGAGGTCTGGGTGTCTACACAATAGGGGATACTAGTCACTACAGTTACCTAGCTTCCTGTATACAGACTAAACATGTGCAGAACACTATCCTCAAAGCTCACATGGATGCAGATTTACATCACAGCTTTCAGCATGCTTTGTCCAATTTCATTTAGGTCTGTGAATTGTCTTCTTCTTTATTCAACATCCAAGCTACTTCCTCACGTCCAATCCACTCATTGGCATAACTTTACTTTGATGTGGTTAAGAAGAACATACCCAACAGATTCAACTTAACTGAGCGTGACAACATCTTATGGCAATGCAACAAACTAAATCATGCCCAAGATTTCCTTAAAGTTGTTCCTATTGCTGGGCTAAATCAGTCAATTGTGCCTCGTCATTTCCGGGCTGTTCTTAGCTATAGGCTAGGGATAACTCTTTTTTAAGAGGATAGCTTATGCACCAGTTGTGGGAGAGGAATGGATATTTTTGGAGACCATGCCTTACATTGCTCTAGTGAGGTAGGCCTCAAATTCAGACATGACTTGGTCATAGATGTGCTAGCGGATATGTGCTACAAAGCAGGCGTGCCCGCTCGTAAAAAAGTCAAACTGGGCTTTCTATCAGATAACGAAAATTCCTTAAGGACAATTGATATTCTTGTGTATAATTAGGAGAACGGTCGTGACGTTTGGCTTGATGTTACTGGGGTGTCTCCTTTTACAGGAGGCGGGAGAGCCCCCTTCACGCCTGGTCAAGCCATTTCGAATGTCATTACTCGTAAACAAAACTAATACTTAAACAAACGCGACGATCATGGATATGGTTTTGGTGTGCTCGCTTTTACTACCCTAGGCGAACTAGGAGAGGGCACGATAGCTTTTGCGAAGAGGTTGCAGAATTGCATAGCTATCCTCGACTACAACTACAAAATAAGCAATTCTTTTTTTTTTTGAGATTAGGCATTTTCATTCAAAAAGGGGTACGGGCCCAGTGTGTGGCTAGGCTTCCTACCATTTCTTTGTAAAATGCTTTTCCTCTCTAATAAATTCTTTTTTTTATAATAATAATAATAATAATGATAATAATAATAATAATAATAATAATAATAATAATAATAATAATAAT
>JAJJMC010010736.1:0-16117 GCA_023531435.1 Papaver californicum | reverse complement strand
CAATCTTAGTTAAATAATTTTAATTCATTCATTAGTTTAATTCTTTATAAAAATCAGAAAAACATCTTTTTACCTGAAAGTTACTTGAATTAATTAGTATAAGTAATACACACTCCTCGTGGGAACGAACTTTATTTGCTCTTGTCTACATTTTTCGACATTGTGCGCTTGCGGTAAAACAAAGTCGGTTTTCCGAAGGGTCAAGTTTTTGACGCCGGTGCCGGGGAGTTGTTTTTAGGTTAGATTTTTAGTTTAATTTTGTTTTTATTATTAGTTTTATTTTTAGATTTTTATTATTTTGTTCTATTACACGTTTTTTTTGGTATTTCTCTTTTGCTACAGGTTTTGGAACAAAAACGAAAAGAATTGAGCCAAAAATTTTGGTGATTAAAAGACTTGGAGTAAAGTTAAATCTAAAAGAGCGGAAAAGAAGACAAAGAGTTTATTTTTAGTTACTTTTTATTTTTTAGGGTTTTTATTTGTTATTTTAATTTAGAAAAATTGTATTAGGAAATCTTTAATTATTTTTGTAATTTTCTTTTATTTTGGACATTTTTGGATATTATTTTTATTTTTAAACCTTACGGAAGGGTAGTATTAAATATAAACTGCACAGGGAAGGACGACAATTACGATATTATCTCATCCCCTTGGGTTCGTACACTGACATAGGAGTCAGTGGCCCGAGTCGACTTTAACGGTTCATCGCCCGTCTGGTATGGGAGGTAAAACTCTATCAATCCACGAAACCCATGCAAGTTGATTTTTTGTATTCCTTCGTAATGCATATATGTTGAAGACTGAATACGGATTTATTTTCTAGTAAAGGGCAAGAACTGGCCATACAAGATAAGGACTCGGATTTCATCACCGTTTCTTTCTTGCCCGCTTTAGAAACACGTTACCAAACGCGAACCTAAGCTTAAATTTTTTATTAGAAAGGGACTGATAGGGTAACGAGCTTATAGGAAAGTCATTCAAAAGGACTGAACTGGTTACTCTGTTAGCCTAACTCAAAGTTCAGAAAGATTATTTTAAGAAGATTTGAGCCTTCTTGTAACCCAAGGAAACGTTGCCAAAGAGACAGGGTTATCAAATCTCCTTAGAGATTATCCTGTTTCTATTCGCCTTAATCCAATTCAGATCGTTCTAAGAGGTTTGCTAAAACTGTAACTAGTTGCCATTTGAAAGAATGGAAGCTAGTATAGAAACAATCTAACTGGATCCATCATGCTTTTTGTTTGCTAGATTCAATAGGTTTGATTTGGTTGAGTCAGCCTTGCTTGTGATTGTTTAGAATTCCCTTCCAAGTTTTCCATTCTTAGTTTTAAGATCGCCATTGGAATCATTCACGAGTGAAAAGTAAGTAATATTTGATATTCTCGCAAAGCTTTAACAAGGTGAGTTATTGGGTAAATTTTTCTTTGTATTATGGGTTTCGGTGATTTAGCTTCTTTTATTGCATTTTGGAATCTTTCCAAAAGGAGTCATCTGATTGTTCACTTGGGGAATATGCATATACACCTTCTTATTATCAGGAACCTAGGAGAGAAGAGTGTGTAAATAATGATTGGAATTATTCTCATGGGTATGATCATTCCGGACCTTGTGAAGGTTATGATTATTACCAACCTTACCAAGGTTATGAGTCACATTATACTAATTCTAATTATTATTCACACACGTATAATTCACAGTGTGAAAGAGATGATCAATCATACTGTGAACCATCTACATCATTCTTAACTAGAATTGAACAATGTTGCCATGAAATGGTCAAATCTAGTGAGTTATGTGTGACTAAAATGGATGAAAGATCTTCTCAATTTAATAAAAGAATTGCTGAACTTTTGTAGCGAGCAGATGATTGTCCTCTATATAATGCTTCAAGTTCTGATTTTTATGATTCTCATGATATTAATAATGAAACCGTTAGGAACGATGAATCTTTATGTTTTGAAAATTATGATGAACTTGACGCTTGTGATTATAAGAATAGAGATACTATTATGACATCTGAATTCGGTATATCTTGTTCCACTTTAGATTATACTGATGATTATTCAACTAAATATTCAGATGATGATGATGATTTAGGAGAATTTGTTTATACATGGGATACTATTGTCGAGTTTAATGACTAAGAGGCAGTGGATGTGCAAATTGATATACCTTCTAATCATGTGAATTGTGAGATTCCTACCGGTCACCTAGAAGAGGATGATAACGATCCAATTACTCATGAAACTGATGTTGCATTGAATGATTGTTTCACTGATCCATCTAGTGCTTTTATAAATGCTTGTATAAATGATAAGGAGATTGATATTGGCAAAACTATTGATTATAAAATTGAACCACTAGATGCATGTTTAGATCAATTTGCAGATTCCGATGATCCGATGCTTATTGACATTGTCAATGCATTGCGTCCTCGAATGGTTGATGAAGGTAACACAACCATGAAAGTTATTTATGCGCACTTAGAACTCAATTTAGGGTACACAACAAGTGTTGAAACATCTCAACAATCTTTAATTGCAATTCTTGAGTCTAATTTACTTTGTCATACTATGAATGAGTTTACAATTTGGAATTTTGCTCTTTTGAACCTTAAGGTTGAATTCACTTTATTTAGCTTTATTTGTACTAGTAAATCTAGTGTTTACAGGTTCATATTTGTAGCAAAAGTTATATATTTGGATGATCCCCAACTTTTGAGACTTTATATTTATGCTTGGCAGCTGACCATGTGGTACCATTATCACTTTGTTTGAGATTGTTAACTGCGGCGTAAGCAGGGAAACAAATATCATTTGCTTCATGAGAGGCAACCCATTGGTTTAGTATTTCTTATACTTTTTCTTATTATTGTTCGGAATTTTCATATCATTTTAGGATTTCCCATCTTAATTTGTACATCTGATGATTCAATTTTTATTAAAGACAATGTAAAGTTTAAATGTGGGGGAGTGTTAAGCATACATAGTTCTTAAGTATTCACTTTTAGGCAGAATTTTTTTAACTTTCTTGTAACTATTTGCATGAAACCTCCAACTTTTTGATATTTTAGAGTCACTTAGTATACTTCTAGCTACGTTTACATACGGAGTTCTTACCGAAATAACTTAACTTAGAAAGATTAGAGAACTATATTCGGGGTGCTTAGTTGTTGAGAGGCTAGAGCTGACAACAAGGGACTTAAACCGCCGGTGGCAAGTTCACTATTAGAGTTTTTGATTATTCAATACCCTGAGTGAGGCACCAAACCTTCAATTGTCCGTTTGCAGTGTTTCATCTGCGCAAATTCCGGAAAGAATGATAAGCTACCTAACCTCGTACCGATTTCAGCACTACTTTTTGATCCCTTGAGTGCTATTTCTATCAATCACGATCTGATATGCTAACTCTATCTTGTAGTCTTGTTTGCAGTTGGCACCATTCTGTCAATAAGAACAGGTCCATAAAAACATATCATCATCAAAAAGTGGATCATTTCAAATTTGAAGAAATTTAAAAACGTTCAAGGTTTTCAAGCAACACTACAAGAGTAAAATTCTACATCCTAGTTGAAGACTAAGTACAAGAGCGGAAAAATTCAAGAGAAGTGTATTTTTTATGAAGTTCATAATACCGAAACAATACAAGTTGTAACGAATAAAGTGTCTAAGTCTTTTATCCACGACCATATTAGTTTCTTTATAATCTTTTCATTTGTTTTTCATATTTTTTTACTACAAAAAAAATTGTTTTTATTGCTTTAATATATATTCGTTTTTGTATTATTCGTTAAGGCCATGGGTGATGCGTCGGAAAACCGACTTTGTTTTACCGCAAGCGCACAATGTCGAAAGATGTAGACAATAGCAAATACGGTTCGTTCCCACGAGGAGTTTTAATTAAAATATTTTTTAGGTTTTTTTATAAAGAATTTAATTAACTAATGAATTAAGATTATTTAATAAAGTTTGAAAACAATAAGAGGAAAACGTTAAGGTTCCGGGAATCCGTTGTAGATTAGGGTTTAATTACGTTCGTCACAAAGGGTCTCGATTTTAATCATGTAAAATAACAAATCTAGCTACTAATACACGGAAGATTTTTCGTTTAAGAATCGAAGAGAATTTTCAAAAAGAATTGTTTGTTCTCAACCTAAGGTAGAATTTCGAAGTACTAAGAATACGTGGCATAAAGAGTCAAAGAATATTCATAAAACAATTTCATAAAAGGTTTCAACGAGTCCTTCTACTAATCAAACAATGAACTATACGTGGCATAGAACATGAAAAATCATCGAGAAGGTAAAACATTGAGAGAGAGACAAAACATTAATATTAAGTTCATACAGTTGAAAACCCTAGTTTCGAAACACAAATAAAGTCATCTCTACAAGTTCATCCTTTCGCCCTAAAAAGGGAATTAACCCAACATGGCTTTCTCAAAAGCCATAAAAATTAATTAAGAAAACAATACAAACTAACCCCAAAAGTGTCTCCTGTACGTCCTCTCTTCTCTGGACGTGAAGTTGCATCCGTCAAAGTATGTTTGTGTCCGACAGTCTACGTAGCTGTGTTTTTCTCCTTAAGTATGTCCGGCTCTCCCCCTCTGTATGGTATATGGCTCTATTTATAGAGCTTATGTCAAATTTGAAACCAAATAGGATTCTCAATAGGGAACTGAACAATAATACCATGTATGACACGGTTAAACTTTCCTACTTCAACTGAAACATAACTTCTCGGCCAAACCTTCCATTACTTGCGTCCCACTTCTCCTGACTTCTCGGCCGAACTAATAATACTCGAAAGCTAAGACAAGACATTACTACTTCTCATACTTGATCTCAATCACCAACATCACTTCTCATCACTGCCATAATATATATCCAATCAACGAACCATCAATTCATCGACAGCCTTAAACTCGATCATGTCTAACACTTCCAGCAACAAACATTCAAACCCACTCAAAGGCTCGAGCTCTTAACTTCCTTCTCTCAACAGCATCAAGCTCAGGTTACACCGAAAATTTAACAGCCTCTTCTCTTCCAGTACTCATCTTGATCCACCAGACCACTCGATCAACAGTGAAACAACCCCTTTCTATTCTAAGCCTAATTTTTACTTCACTACTATGACCATATCATGATCATCATGATCATCATGATCATAAATCCCTCTCTGATCGCTGCCGACATCCGAGATCATCTTCTTCAATATCACCAGCAAGCTTATGCTCTTGTTCATCGGCTAATCATCACAGCATCGGTCATTTCGAGCCATCACAGGAATCGCCAGAAACTCCTCACTCTTCTCTGTTCGAAATATGTAGAAGAAAGATAGGAGTTGCCCTGATCCAATTTTTTGGCGCCTAGAAAAAGATTATCCTTGAGTAAATAGCTCGGTGCTATTAACAGATCCCAATCAACTGTCAGTCTCATGAAACCGATAAGCTTAAATCCTCTTTTTGCCCATAACTTTCTCATACGAAGTCAGAATGACCTCGTTCTTTCGCCGTTGGCTTTGTAATTTAATTATCTACAAGACGGAGGGTATAAATCCTGGAATAGACTGAGCTCCTCTGGGTCTCTGGCAATACTTCTCTTGTAAAGCTCCATTTCACTTGTTTTAGAGATGTAACCTAATAAAACACATAAACTAGAAAAATAATACTAACACACGGTAATTCACACAAAATCTAGCAAATAAGTATAAGGAAATGATACTTAAAATGTATAAATTATGCACTTATCAGTGGGTAAGAAGAAATCTATAGAGAAGTTTCAAGCAACAAGAATTTGAGGAAAAAAAGTCACAAATTATCAGATTTTTACGAAGTTCAGGAGTTCATCATCCACAGTTGAGACCGAAGACTGAAGACGTTTCTATTGGATGTTGTGCTAGTGGTGTTAGTTGTAAATTGGATAAGAAGGTAAGTAAGCGAGCTCATCCTTGCATAGTGGTTGATTTCCTTTCGTAGAGATCATCAGAAAGCAGGTGTTCTTCTTCCCACATTTCTATGAGATATTAAGATATAATTCAGAAGGTTCCTTTTCCTTCCCACCATTCAACATGTGCAGGATTTCTATTTTTATTCCTGCCTGCTTACTTGAGAACCATAGAGTGCGTCTTTTGAGTGTTAAATTCATGAAACCCTATTGGTGTGGAAG
The DNA here is from genome assembly GCA_023531435.1 of Papaver californicum. Lineage (NCBI taxonomy): Eukaryota > Viridiplantae > Streptophyta > Magnoliopsida > Ranunculales > Papaveraceae > Papaver > Papaver californicum. Next base: position 9,948 of record JAJJMC010010736.1, on the reverse strand, counting down.
AAACATTCGGTCGCTCTCGATCCTGAATTCTTTCAAGAGTTAAGCATGAGAATAATATTCTTTGATACATCTAACTTCTTATTATTAGTGTCCAGAAACTTTATGTCCTCTTAGCTCTTTTGATGCAGGTGCTCTGGAATATTTGAAAGTGGAGTAGGTTTTGTGGGTATATCTCTGGTAAACCCTCACGAGACTATATCTCGTCCAATATGGACACCTAGGGGTTTAAAGGCCTGTTATACATGCTAAGTGTAACCGTTTCCTCAACGAAAGGGAGTTGTATATTTTAGGACTAGTTTAGTTTAGTTTTCTCGAGGACTAGCAAAAGGGAAGTGTGGGGAAATTTGATAAGTGCATAATTTACATAATTTGGATATCAATTTCTTATGCTTTTCTTAGTTATTTCTCTTGTATTTTGTGTATATTACACTTGTTTTAGATTTTATAGGTACGTTGGAGTGACGAGAAGCAAAAGAAGATAAATAGAGGCTCATGGCATTGTTTGGAAACTTTGGGTGATGGCGGAATTAAAAAGATAGCAGGAATATCATTCTTAATTATGTTGAAAACTGGAAATCACTAGGGGGCATCCAAGTTTACAAAACAAACAGAGCTCGTAAGAAATACACTATCTTATAAAGGTGTGCTAAAAGGAGTCAAATACTTGTTTATAAAGGCTGATGCGAAGAGAGTTAGGTCACGACCATATTCCCCCTTGTTGTGAACCTGAGAAGGGGATAAGAGAAGAATTGGGTGCAGACGAGAATAAAAGAAAATATCATATTGAATAAACAGGATGGTGGAGGAAACATGGATTCGTTGTTGACAACAAAATGGGTTTTGATTCATGGGTTTCGACCAAATTGAAGTAGTAAAGGATTAATACACAATTTGAGACCAAGAAATAATAAACAGAGAAAGAAGATAGTCTGAAACATTTTGTTGCTCGAGTCTGCTAGTGGTTCTCTTCCATGGTCTTGGTAAGTGAATGAGAAGGTTTAGAAGAGAGAATCAAAGTCACAAGGGAAACACAGATGGGATTTAAATCTGAGTAGAGTTGGAGAAGTATGCTGACATAGTATCAAGAAAAAAAATGGTGAATCTGAGATGTAGAAGATGGGATATGAATCTGATTCGAGATGGAGTTTGAGCCGACAAATCAAAGAAGGAGGCATTGGAGAAAATTGGGTTCTTGTTAGTATTTGCTCCGAGATAATTGCAAAGAAGTTGGGTTCGGTTGGTTGTTAGAGAATAGAAGAAGACTGACGTTGTTGTCCATCCATGGCTGTGATGCTAAGGTTATGAATCTATTGTGGGTATCATTCGAAAGTAAGCAAGAAAGCAGTTAAGACCCTAACTCCTAACTACCAACGAGAGAAGAGAGGAAAAATGGGTTCGAGGAGACAGTGGAGATGGTAGGTTGCCTGAACTGTTGCCGTGAAGAAGAATGATTGATAATGAACTGATGTTTTTTAGATGATATTAATGAATGCAAGGGTTTGTTTGTGAATGATTGATTATTACAGGGAAGGAGAGAATTGGTGATTGAAATCTCCAAATCCATATGTTGGTATCACTGCCAGAAAATGCACATAAAGTGCTTGTGAAATTGCTTGTAGGACATCCATGAGGTGAAGAATGATAAAACTAGTCTTTCAAATCCACAAGACTGACGGGCTTATTTTGTTTAGAATTTGTTTGGGCCTTTGCGCTATGGGCTTCGTATGAACCTGATTCGGCTTGGAGTGAATAGGCTCTATTTATAGAGCTTATGTCAAATTTGAAACCAAATAGGATTCTCAATAGGGAACTGACCAATATTACCGTGTATGACACGGTTAAACTTTCCTACTTCAACTGAAACATAACTTCTCGGCCAAACCTTCCATTATTTGTGTCCCACTTCTCCTGACTTCTCGGCCGAACTAATATTACTCGAAAGCTAAGACAAGACATTACTACTTCTCATACTTGAGCTCAATCACCGAACATCACTTCTCATCACTGCCATAATATATGTCCAATCAACGAACCATCAATTCATCGACAACCTTAAACTCGATCATGTCTAACACTTCCAGCAACAAACATTCAAACCCACTCAAAGGCTCGAGCTCTTAACTTCCTTCTCTCAACAACATCAAGCTCAGGTTACACCGAAAATTTAACAGCCTCTTCTCTGCCAATACTCATCTTAATCCACCAGACCACTCGATCAACAGCGAAACACCCCCTTTTCTATTCTAAGCCTAATTCTCACTTCACTGCTATGACCATATCATGATCATCATGATCATCATGATCATCAATCCCTCTCTGATCGTTGCCGACATCCGAGATCATCTTCTTCAATATCACCAGCAAGCTTATGCTCTTGTTCATCGGCTAATCATCACATCATCCGTCATTTCAAGCCATCACAAGAATCACCAGGAACTCCTCACTCTTCTATGTTCGAAATATGTAGAAGAAAGATATGAGTTGCCCCGATCCAATTTTTGGCGCCTAGAAAAAGATTTGAATCTTGGAAGCCTTGAGTAAATAGCTCGGTGCTATTAACAGAGCCCAATCAACTGTTAGTCTCATGAAACCGACAAGCTTAAATCTTTTTTTTGCCCATAACTTTCTCATACGAAGTCAGAATGACCTCGTTTTTTCGCCGTTGGCTTTGTAATTTAATTATATACAAGACGGAGGGTAGAAATCCTGGAATAGACTGAGATCCTATGGGTCTCTGGCAATACTTCTCTTGTAAAGCTCCATTTTACTTGTTTTAGAGATGTAATCTAATAAAACACATAAACTAGAAAAATAATACTAACACACGGTAATTCACACAAAATCTAGCAAATAAGTATAAGGAAATGATACTTAAAATATATAAATTATGCACTTATCAGTGGGTAAGAAGAAATCTATAGAGAAGTTTTGTGGGTATATCTCTGGTAAACCCTCACGAGACTATATCTCGTCCAATATGGACACCTAGGGGTTTAAAGGCCTGTTATACATGCTAAGTGTAACCGTTTCCTCAACGAAAGGGAGTTGTATATCTTAGGACTAGTTTAGTTTAGTTTTCTCGAGGACTAGCAAAAGGGAAGTGTGGGGAAATTTGATAAGTGCATAATTTACATAATTTGGATATCAATTTCTTATGCTTTTCTTAGTTATTTCTCTTGTATTTTGTGTATATTACACTTGTTTTAGATTTTATAGGTACGTTGGAGTGACGAGAAGCAAAAGAAGATAAATAGAGGCTCATGGCATTGTTTGGAAACTTTGGGTGATGGCGGAATTAAAAAGATAGCAGGAATGTCATTCTTAATTATGTTGAAAACTGGAAATCATTAGGGGGCAGCCAAGTTTACAAAACAAACAGATCTCGTAATACATACACTATCTTATAAAGGTGTGCTAAAAGGAGTCAAATACTTGTTTATAAAGGCTGATGCGAAGTAGAGTTAGGTCACGACCATATTCCCCCTTCTTGTGAACCTGAGAAGAGGATAAGAGAAGAATTGGGTGCAGACGAGAATAAAAGAAAATTTCATATTGAATAAACAGGATGGTGGAGGAAACATGGATTCGTTGTTGACAACAAAATGGGTTTTGATTCTTGGGTTTCGACCAGATTGAAGTAGTAAAGGATTAATACACAATTTGAAACCAATAAATAATAAACAAAGAAAGAAGATAGTCTGAAACATTTTGTTGCTCGAGTCTGCTAGTGGTTCTCTTCCATGGTTTTGGTAAGTGAATGAGAAGGTTTAGAAGAGAGAATCGAAGTCACAAGAGAAACACAGATGGGATTTAAATCTGAGTAGAGTTGGAGAAGTATGCTGACATAGTATCAAGAAAAACAAATGGTGAATCTGAGATGTAGAAGATGGGATATGATTTATAAGAATCTGATTCGAGATGGAGTTTGAGCCGAGAAATCAAAGAAGGAGGCATTGGAGAAAATTGGGTTCTTTTTAGTATTTGCTCCGAGATAGTTGCAAAGAAGTTGGGTTCGGTTGGTGGTTAGAGAATAGAAGAAGACTGACGTTGTTGTCCATCCATGGCTGTGATGCTAAGGTTATGAATCTATTGTGGGTCTCATTCGAAAGTAAGCAAGAAAGAAGTTAAGACCCTAACTCCTAACTACCAACGAGAGAAGAGAGGAAAAATGGGTTCGAGGAGACAGTGGAGCTGGTAGGTTGCCTGAACTATTGCCGTGAAGAAGAATGATTGATAATGAACTGATGTTTTTTGGATGATATTAATGAATGCAAGGGTTTGTTTGTGAATAATTGATTATTGCACGGAAGGAGAGAATTGGTGATTGATATCACCAAATTCATATGTTGGTATCACTGCCAGAAAACGCACATAAAGTGCTTGTGAAATTGCTTCAGTAGGACATCCATGAGGTGAAGAATGATTAAACTTGTCTTTCAAATCCACAAGACTGACGGGCTTATTTTGTTTAGAATTTGTTTGGGCCTTTGCGCTATGGGCTTCTTATGAACCTGATTCGACTTGGAGTGAATGGGATATGTTCTGGCATGTGATTTAGATTTTGAATTCGGAGAAGTGGACTTGTTTTAGGAAAGGGATTCTATTCCTAGGGTTTGTGCAAGGTAGAAAGCTGTAAATAGAGGAGCACATCACCATCCGAGAGATATCTCCTTTCAACACAAGTTACGCTCACCTTCTGTTAAGGGTTTAGCTTTTTTTTTTCTTTTTTGTTTTTGATTTTAATTAAAATTATTATTTTCCTAATCAATTTCCATGGCTTTTAAGAAATCTATGTCTAAATAAATCTCTTTGTTAGGGGTGAAAGGATGAACTTATAGAGATAGATTTTCTTGTGTTTCAAAACTAGGGTTTTCAACTATAAAAGCTTAATGTTAATGTTTTATCTCTCTTTTAATGTTTTACTTTCTCAATGATTTTTGATGTTCTATGTCACGCATAGTCCATTGTTTGATTAGTAGAAGAACTCGTTGACCCTTTCGTGATAATTGTTTTATGAATATTCTTTGACTATTTATGCCATGTATACCTAGTATTTTGAAATTTTATCTTAGGTTGAGAACTAACAATTCTTTTTGAAATTTCTTTTCTTTGATCTTAAACGAAATAATTTCCGTGTATTAATAGCTAGATTTGCTATATTGCATGAGTAAAATCGATACCCTTTGTGATGAACGCAAGTAAACCCTAATCTACAACGGATTCCCGAAACCATAACGCTTTTCTATTACTGATTTCAATCTTCCTTAATTAATTTTAATTCATTCATTAGTTTAATTCTTTATAAAAATCGGAAAAAACATCTTTTGACCTGAAAGTTACTTGAATTAATTAGTATAAGTAATACACACTTCTCGTGGGAATGAACCGTATTTTCTTTTATCTACATCTTTCTACATTTTGCACTTGAGGTAGAACAAAGTCGGTTTTCCGACGCATCACCCCACCATCCGCAAGAGAAATTATAGCTACAAGAGAAGAAGGACGAACAATATCAAAAGAAGAACGAACAGGGATTGCCTTGATCTCTTAACCAGGCTTCTTCTACTGATTCATAAGAAGTAGATCGCATATGCTCACACAAAGTTGCTACCGCAGAAGAATCAGTTTCTAGGGGTTAAAAATCTTTCAGAACAGACAGCAAATCCTTAGTCATGAACCAATGAAAAGTCTCTCCTTCCTTATCAACAAGGCTTTCGTCTTCCGTTCTTCCTTTGCCCTTACCACTGTCTGAAGTACCCTCATTGCCACCTTTATTGGTAGCATCAATGACATTTGTATTCTTATCACCATCTTTATTAATAACAACAGTACTAGTTAATTCAGGTTCCTCTTTATCAGATAAACCTCCTTCCTAATCTTCTTCATATAAAGGAGGCAAAAATTGAGAAGAAAAAAATGAAAACTGAGAAGTAGATACACCATTACCCATGCCATATTCCAAGGAAATAAATTGATTCACTAACTAATCAGTTTTAATCTCTCCCGCATCAACAGAAGAATCCACGGGCCCAACAAATTGATCCTTATGACCTTCATGGGTACCTACGGGTTCAAGAAAAAAACTCTCTCCTGGTTTGTTGATTGAAGTGGAAATTTTTTTCCCTCATCACCTTTTTCAAATCCATCATTACCAGAGCCAAGACCTTCATTTCTTTCAATATTTTGTGGAGAGGAAATGTTGTATCAAGGATTTCCCCTTCCTCCCGCTCAGTAGAAGTAGGAGACACAACCTTGGTCCTTTTTGACCTTATCAACATCCAATTGATAAAAAGAAAATTCATTAAATAAGATCCAGATATATTTTTACAAATTCATTTAAATAATCAATACCTTTCTTCCTATAGCAATATCCTTTCGTTTCTTGCCCACATCACTTTCAGAATCTCCTTCCACTTGTGTCTATACAAAAATAACAGTTAAATAATGTTAAAGAAGCTAAACATGAGAACCAAGTATTATAATTTTACGTACCATATCAACAAACGTGAAGGAAAAACCATCGAAGTTTAATTGCCAGGGGAAATAAGTATGGGGACCAAAAGTAAGGTTGCAAACCATATTATTCTGAACAAAAATATATATCCATGGGCCTTCAATTACTAGAGGGGTACGATACACCTGAAATCATGATCAACACGAATTTTTTCTCTTAAAGGATTTTGCGTTTATGGAATAAATTTCATCTTAGACTTATCGATTCGCCAAAGCAGACGAAAACCTTCACAACCTCTGCGGCCTGGACAGACACTCCATTTTTTATAATTCTTCACAGTCGTAGCATCAGCATAAGTAGCTTGAAAATTAGTTACGATATAATATTTACGTTCCACAGGATTGAGAACATAGCTCTTAAATTTTTTTCCCCTTTACTGCGTTTATTACATTCATTTAACATGCGCCACCAATTTCTATTATATTAAGCAATGGAGCGGCCTGCATAATGATTATTCACTTTTCTTCGACCCGAAATAACTTCATACTGAAATGAATCTCCACTCTTGTATAAACGAAGCACCAAACCAGCATGCAATGCACCCGCAGTTATCAACAATTTATCCACACTATACGGGAGCCTCTTTATCATATCAAGTTTTATTTCATCACCTTCATCAGGATCATAAAAAGAAACTTTAAAATTTTGAAGATTGTGTTTTTCTTTAAATTCATCAAGATTCTCAAATCTGAAACTCAAACTATCACTGACTCGCTGACTCGCTTATTTCTAAAAGAAGTAGATTTCTTAGTCGCAACAACGATTGTACTATCGACTTTTGGTAAAGCTGTGCGAGATGTATAACATTAAGAGGTTGAGCTTCTGAGGTGCCAGATTTTCTTCCTTCCTTTGTTTTTCCACAAAATATCAAGATATTTTCTTCTCTGAAGGCTGCTTACTTTGGTGCGAGACAGATTTAGACGCATTACTATATTTTTCTCCTGACATCATGAACTCGATCTACAAACAATCAACAAAGGCAAGAACAATTAATGATGGATTCATCTTGATGAGGAAAAACAAGAACAAATAAAAGAGTAGATCAATCATTGAAAACTTTTACAAACAAGTATCAGCCATAAATTCTTCAAAATTATCATTCTTTTTACCAACAAAAAGTAATCAAGATATTAACCAAACATGAACACTAGCAGATAATCAATTCTCTATTCGAGAAAATCGAAAGATTAGAATCATAGATTTATTGGAACAATCATTGTTTATCATCAAAGTTCAAGAAAAAGATTAAAGCTATAAAAAAGATCATCATCATCATTATTCGCTATTAAAGTTCAGTCAAGAAGTTCAACTGATAAAAATAAATATTTCGGGATCAACATTATCATCATTTTTCAAGCAATTTGATCATTAACATCATTGTCATCATTTTTCAAGCAAATCACAAAACCAAAGTTCAAATAAAACCAGAAAATAAAAATAAAATTTTTACCTGCAACAATGGTAAGATCAAAAGTTTTATCAAAAGAAGGCTTGAACTCAGAAGGAAAAGGGTATGCAATCTTGATGAAAAGAATCTGTGATTGAAAGAGAAGATTGAGACAGAAAGACTGAACTAATCAGATTTTAAAAATCTCTTGAAATTTTTTATAAATATAAGACTCAAAGACATAGAAAGGGGTCGAAAAAACATTGGAAAAAGAATAAGGACTAAGAGAATTGGATTGGGTAAGAACAAATAACATACTTTGTTTAATTTGTTCATCATATGTAATCATTTCAATCATAAAAAAACAATTATTTTATTATTGTGTAAATTTTATCTACAATATTTTTTAGATAATAAATTTATTTGGTTGTGTTACTAGATTTTAGTAATCACAAATATGATCAAAAATAGAATTGACAAATAGTAACAACTTTAAGAAGAAGAAGAAGTCCAACCTGCAAATATGTCACACACTGTGGACCCCACTAGCCGGCCATTTGAAGAAGGTTTGACTAAATTTTTAAAGCAGCACAACATTTTCCCAAAACATCCCTATTTAAGAAATGTGTTATAAATCGTGTCTATCTTATAAAAAGCAATGGTGTTAGCCCAATCTAATGGTTTTAATGTGGATCTTAAAGTCTCGGATTTTGGATTGAATGCTCTGCCTCAGCAACTTCGAGTCAGTGGCCAACAATTCCTCTCTTATGAACGCAGATAAGGATAGATTTTCTATTATGATGCTACGGAAGTCGATCTTTCATGCTAATGATAAAAAGGACAAGGACTATAGGTTTTTTTTTTGTTTTTTTTTTTTTGTAGTTGTTTGATCACTTTCCTGCTTTCAAGTGTTTACCTTCATGAATAGATTTTAAACAACTCGGAAAATGTAACCTTTGCAATTAAGTTACTTTTGGTTTTCTCATTTCAGGAAGATGGGTTACTTCATACGACCTCTGTGACACCAAGTTATGTTGCTCCAGAGGTATTTATAGCTTCGGACAATTTGAATTCATAATGTGAGACTACCTTTCTTCCTTTCTCCTCTGAAACCCCCATTGTTATGCTTACACCTCAATGATCTTATTGCTGAACAAATAAGAGCTAGCTAGCTGGCTATATGTACACCACAAAAATAATATTTTAACAAGTTCATCCCCAATAACTCTGATACAATTTGAAATCCCAGGGAGGCATTTATAGCTTCGGACAATTTGAATTTGTATGAGTATTCTGAGGCTTACAAAAAAAGAACCATATTCAGAGAAGTTTAACGTTAAAGAAGCTGCTGATGCAGAGGTAATAAGTTAATAGATTGGAATTGAGGTTTTATCCTTTTTGTCAGTGTTTTTAATTTTCAGTTTTTGATTTGTTCTGGGTTCTGGATTTGGGTTTGTGGTATCATTTGTATAGGATAATGATAAGAAGGATGAAGAGGAGAAAAAGGTAACGAAAAAGAAAGATGACTCTGATTCAGATGAAGAAGAAGAGCAAGATTCCAACCAAAACGAGAAAGGAGGGGTTTCAAATAAAAAGAAGAAGGTATTTTGTTGTTATTATGGTATAATCTTATTTATTTTATGTTTCTTTCTTTTGCATATGTTCTAATGATTTGTTTATGTCATAAATGTTTCAGCTACAACAGACGATGGAGATTGTTGAACTGAAACATTTATGCGAAAGGCCAGATGTGGTTGAGGTATGACATACTGTATGATATTATGATATCTTCTTCTTTTTGGTGGATTTGGTTGTGTAAGAACATTATAGAATGAAGGATCGATCTACTGCAAAGTGAGCATTGAACAACTCTTGAATTTATAATGTTGTTTTGAACTGTAGACCAGTTTTAATACTCATGAAATAGTTTAGTGCTGATATTATTTAGCACATTCTCATTGTCTCTTTAAACAAAGATATAAAAAATTTAAAACCCTGAGTGTTGGTTTAAACTCAAGATCAGTCTTAGTAGCCATATAATTAGTTC
>JAJJMC010010734.1:0-28700 GCA_023531435.1 Papaver californicum | reverse complement strand
ATCAATGCCGTGGATGTCAATAAGTGGAATCTGAAACTGATCATCTCTGGCCTCTTTATTTGGCAAGTCCTCAGTGAACTCATCTTGTGTTCGGACAAACATTCGAGGAAGCTTTTCAATTCCCGAATCAGCTATTCCTTTGACACCAGTTTTTGTGTTATCAAAGGCCTTCAACTCTTTGATTCGGTCATAAACGGGAACTTCTCCTGCAGGTTGGCCGGCACTCACCATATTTGATGATTCTAGAATGCAGTGCACTAGAAACTTGATAGATATCTGAATGTAGGAACCTGTAAATATCAAAAAAAAATCATTTAAATTCAACACTTGAAAATAAAGCTAATAATGTGATGGTATATATATATATATATATATATATATATATATGAAAACTAAATGAACTTAAAAGAAAAATATAAGGAAGTTGAAATTGCAGGAGGAAAGATTACTTATGGTAGTAGCTAGCTTATAGAAAATATATATACTATTGGAGTGAAGAGAATTGGTGAATGAAGAGTGGTATTTATAGGGGATACAAATAGAGACATCAACAGCCCTTCATAATTCATATGAAAGAGTGGTGTGATGGCAGTCAGTGGTACTGCCACACCAAGGATCTTTAAGCAGTACATGCATGTAAGAATGGGTGCTTAATTATTAAATTGGGAACATGGAATGGCCAGTTCAACTGTAATACTTGTTGTGTCGTATGAGAAAAATGGTTGGCAAAATTCTCTAATGGGGCATGATTAATTGGTCAAATGAGAATAACGATGCTGATAGTTTAGGACCATTCGGTGGTCTGTGCTTATATATATTTAGTCATACGTATTTTTCTCATGTTCTAATTTCCCTTATACATATATATATATATAGTATACTAGGTATTATCCGAGTCTACAGTCAGGGAATTTAAGTCTATAGATTAGTCGGTGTTTTGTTGGTTGAATTAAATTAGCCGAAGCCGTATCCTTCAAATATTTTTTGATATAATAGGATTGTAATGAATTTTGTCGCGATAACCTAAGACTAGTTATGTCTAGGACCAGTGGGCATGATAGGACTAGCTTTATTTCGGGCCACGTTATAATCTCTACTATTAAAAATAAAATAAAATTTTGATCGTAGATCTTGGAATTCAACGGACGGATATATAATTTGATTTATATCTTTGGTCCAACGGACGTTTATATCTCTTACGAATCCATCAATCCTGACCGTAAAAGCATAATTTAAATGGTTGGACATAGCCGGAAACATAAACACCGTGTTTTCTTATAATATAGATCTTGGTTTCTCCTTATTATATTGTTCTAAAATTTTATATATAAAGACAAGGTTTTTTCGTGACCGTGCACTGCGTTGCATGGGCTAGTTCATCCATTGATTCATGTACTTAGGGGATCTCGTGTGGTCATTTTTATGCATATTTGTATCTAATGTCCAAAATCTTTCTATATTTATTCGGTCAGATTTTTCTAAACATCATCCTCGACATCACTCCGTCAGCATAGGGAGGAAGCTAATCCATATTCATATATACGTTGCCACCATTACTACCAGCTTTTATTATCTTGTCAGGAAACACGGACTCAGAATTCTCACCATCCCACTCATCGAGAATCAATCAATCACAGAGAATCAAGGAGACTGACTACATGAATCATTGTAGAGCAAATAGTAAAGAATTACATCACACGCCTACCAACCCATTTCCTCCTCCTCAACCCACCTCTCCCTCTCTGTTCACTATTTCTTCCATTTCAAAGTGTCGGTAGCAGGTGGTTCTACACCAACTACGTGACTTCTCACAACTCCCAATTCTAACAACGTGATCCACATACTTCTTTGTCTTACTCGTCTTTTTCTACCACCACCTGTTACCCACTTTAACATCTGTCTGCCTAATTCCAATGCGAGACTTTCACCATGTGAATATATTTGGAGTAAAACAACACACTCGTGTAACATACATTTGGTTAGATCTATGGCTACTTTATCTCATAACGGGGAAGATTTAAATTGGGGTTATATATAATCTCCACTGACACTAAAAAGATATCTCCACTGACAGTTATAAAATAATTAATAACAATTATTATTGTTACAAGCTCGTGTAACACGAACCAACGGGACAAAACAGTTTAGTGACAGATTGGCTGTTATATTTGTTACAACTTGTAACAAAACCCTTGTCATTTAAATTCTTGCACTTACTTTCGGTGCTTTATACTTTTTTTGTTCCACTTTAGATGATAATTTAGAGTTATTTTTTTTGTTTTACATTACTTAATAGTTTTCATACTTTTTTACAAAAATATCAAAAATACCTTAACTTTTTATCTTGGAACTATAAATTTATTTATAAATTCACTTATATCAATTAATGTTTGAAGACTTTTTTCGAGGGTATAGATGAAAAAAATTTCATATCTCTTTCATTTCTTAATCTGCATGAAAACTCTCAAACTATCATCTATATCCCTCCGTCCAAGATATATAAGCACAATTTTTATGTTTGGTTGTCCATTTAGATAGGCATAGTTCTAATTTCTATATAGTTTTTTCACATATACCCTTATTAATGATATTAGTATTAAAATAAAACGAATTTAATGTTTTTAGTTTTCATCAAAAAGAAGGGATACTATAGGAAAAAAGATAGATTTTTATAAATCTCAGATTTTTTGTTAATCTAATACTCCCTCCGTCCTATTTTAGATGAATGAGAATGACTTTTCACGAAGATTAAGGAAGAGGATAGATATTTAAAAAAATATCAGAAATACCCTTAATTACACTTCTAATTTTTCCTAATTTTTAGGGTCTAGTCTTTAATGTGAATCAATTATCTAGTGGAGTATATGTTTATACTATTTAGTAAGTTGTCCTTATCGGACGAGTTTTCTCACATGAGGGTTTACAAGAGGTATACCCACAAAATCTTTGCTCCAAATTTTAGCTACCTGTGAACGATTGAGGATAAAGATTAAACATGCTATTTAGTTGACATATTAAATTCTTTGGCTATATGAATCATTACCCTGTATGAATCCAATTGATGTACACGAGTTTTCACTCAGCGTACTAAAATTCATAAGAATGCAAACTCTACTCAAATAATCATTGAACATCTAAAACTGGCTAAACATTCACATTCCTCGGAATCAATCAAATTCAAACAAAAAGATAGATTAGAAGATGGAAATGGAAATAACCAATGGTGCATATGTTGACTAAGGTGAACGGTGTTACCTAAAATATTAGTATAAAGTCTGTCTCGGATGCTCCTATTTTTATTAATATTTTTTTTTTCACGACTACATGATTAGATCTTTTGAATCTAAGCGCATGCTCTTTTTTAGTAGATTACATGATAGTTTCTATGGATCCTGCATTCCACGGTTGCTTAGGCGACAGAGACAGGGAGAACACATACATATTGTTATCAAAGTGTCAATGTTTTTTTTCAACAAATTTAAAATTCTAACGCATCCTCGACATCTTCGTTATCCCCCCTAAAAAAGAGGTTCACCCCAGGCACCTCATAATCAGCGGTTTCCACCACGACGCGCATATCGTGTCATTACTCGTCGCCCTGCTTCTATTTGTATAGATGTAATCCAGGCCATTTCAAGTGCCTGAAGAGCATATCTATCGAAACTAATATGATTTTCTCGGTAAGATATTCCCTTCATACTTCCTCTATATTGTTTACAGAATTTGGTTATTTTGGGGCTATAGTTGATGGTTGTTTGTTATTCACAATTCCATCTCTATTGAAGAACCGGACATGAGATTTTCTTCTCATCCAGCTCCTCGCGGATTAAATGATTCCGTAATATTACGAAATATATATTGAATTTATAATAGATTGAATCATAGGTTTTATTGAGATCTAATTTGTCACGTAAAAAATTATATATCTTGGGTTTTATATACAACCGGAAATACACCTCTAGAATATAGAAAAAAATTTACGAATCTTTATTTTAACTTTTATTGAATCCAAAAAACTTAGCAATCCAATAAGGCATTCACGGGCGAATATCGACTCTTTCAATATTTGTTTAATTCGTAGGGTTAGTCCTTGACCTCTCAGAATAAATGAATAGGTTTCCTGGTTCTTTCCGCCATCCCACCTAATGAATCATTAGGATTCTTTTCAATGGAATCTTCTGCACTTATAGGTTCCGTCGTTCTCATCACTTCTTGGTTAATGGCTAGGCCTGAACTCTGCAACAGAGCTCCTAATTCAATTTTTTGTTCCTGAGTCAATCTACTCAGTCTTTATTGACTCGAAGCTCTTTTTTATTTGTATTTCTTTTTCCTATGAACCGGATTCATCTAATGATTAATTATTATTATGGTCGAATCCATATAGATGCTTTATTATACTGCCTTTGTATGAGATTATTTTTTTGTTCCACATTACTTGATAGTTTTCATATTTTTTTATAAAACTACCAAAAATACCCTAACTTTTTGTCTTGTAATTATAAATTTATTTATGAATGCACTAATGGCAATTAATGTTTGAAGACTTTTTTCAAGGGTATAGATGGAAAATTTTCATATCTCTCTCCATTTCTTAATTTGCGTGAAAACTCTCAAACTATCATCTATACCCCTCCGTCCAAGATATATAAGCATAATTTTTATGTTTTTGGTTGTCCATTTAGATAGGCATAGTTCTAATTTATATATAGTTTTCCCACATATACCCTTATTAATGATATTATTATTAAAATAAAACAAATTTAATGTTTTTAGTTTTCGATATAATGTCTATAAAAGTATGAAAATAAAAATATTAAAATAAAATCAAGTACTAGCAAATATACGTTAGTTGGTAAAAACGTATAAATTAAGCGCCTTCCACTGGTATAAGGGAAACATGTGCGGATTCTACTCAAATCAAAACAGAGCATGTTTAGCCTAAAATAATAAAAAATATTCGGTAGTTAATTCCAAATTTGTAGTTGATTCTATTTTTCTATGATATAGCTGTTTGTTGTAACTTTAGCACAATTCTGTTGGATCTGCAATAATAGAAAACACTAAACAGAAGAAGTTGTTAAGGTTAATGAAATCACTGATTTGATGCACACAATGGACAGAGCCACCTGCTCAGCAAATTGTCCTTAACACAATAGTCTGCGGGTACTCCTCAAAAATGAGAGATGATATACCTCCACAACGGAGATGTGTCCAGGATAGAACTGCCTGTTGTGACTAGTATAAGCACAATACTAGTCACCCTCAAACGAACTCAACAACAATTTAGATGGAAGGGAAATAAACAAGCAGTGCGCAAAATAAAGTAAGAAGAGGCGAAAAGAAGACAAGATAGTAGCTGCTTCTGGAATGAGTTAAAATGATTCGTCTTTATTTTATAGGAAAAAGAAAAGAATAGTTTTAATGGCAATTGAATGAGAATCAATTCCGTGCATGAAGCACGGACATGAATTTTGAAACGGGATTAAAACGGTCAATTTATTCTCTTTAATTCAACTTAAATCACGCCGGATCAGACGCCCCCCATATTTAAAACAAAATTTAATTTAGTCTTAAATTCTTTTAAAAAAATATATTCTGTTCAAAAAGGTAAGTCTTGGTAGGCCCGCAGCCACGCCTGCACCCGCAACACACACTCATGCCCGCAGCCGTAGCCACAGTCACACCCACACCCGCAACCCCAACCATATCCACAGCCACAGCCGCAGCCGCAGACTGCAAGCGCAAGCGCACCCGCACCCGAGTCCGAGCGTGCGTGCTTCGGTGCAAAGCACCGCGCATGTGTGAAAAATATGTTTGCTCCAACTATCCCATAGCCTTAGTCCTCCCTCAACCACAAAAGTGTCTAAGCCCCTAAGGGCCCTCCCTTAGATGCAACTTTTTAGGTAATAAGGAGAGGAATCATCTTTAGTTTCTCCAATATGGGACTAAAAGTTCATTCACAAAAGTGAAAATGAGCTAGTTTCCTTAGTGACCCATTGGTCCTAAAATCCATTCTCACCAAGACTAAAAACATAACAAGTTCATTTTCTCCAACAATCCCCACATGAATGAAAACCCGATGAAAATCAGAAATCAGAAAGCGACAAATACCACTATAGGCAAAGGTGTCCATAAGGTCTTGAACCTTTGCTCAGTGAGAAATTACCGGAACTACTTGATGGACAGTGAACGCGATGTCTTACAATGCCATTGTTTGGTGTAGTTCATCAATAACTTCCACGCATGATATCTCTCTAGGTGTTGTTAATTTTATGTCATTGTGTCCATTTTGGCCCTTGACGTATCCCGTTTCTCAGAATGCTCTAGAGAATCAGCTCAATTTTCATAGGAAGCGGCCCACTTCCTCATTCAGATAGGTGAGTTCCATCAAGAGTGTTTACTGCTACACCCCACTTCAATCTTAAATTGAAACTATAAAACTCATTAATACATAATAAAAAGTCATCCTTCACATGTAGTCACACTATCAAGTCTACACCATAGGGAAGGGACAGAGAATGAAATTCTCTGATAGTGTTTCCTTTAACCCACCATAAATTAGTTGTCTCATTCAAAACCTTGATCTTGGGATCTCCAGTCAGCAAGGTTGAGTATCCTTCATGGAAAGTTTATTTAATGAGCTTAAGCCCCATCCCCCTCGATGCATTACTAACTATCTCCTTGGAAAAACCTTTCATCAAAGGGTCCGCGATATTCTCCTTAGACCTCACAAAGTCAACAGAAATAACGCCAGTTGAGATTAGTTGTTTTAGGGAATTATGTCTTCTACGAATGTGTATAGACTTCCCATTATAGTTGCTGCTTTTAGCATTAGCTATTGCATCTTGACTATCACAATGTATAGATATAGCTGGCACAGGCCTATGCCAAAGAGGAATGTCTTCTAAAAAAACATCTTAGTCAAGCGGCTTCCTCTCCTGCTTTATCTAACACAATAAACTCTGATTCCATAGTGGATCGAGCTATACATGTCTGTTTGGAACTCTTCCAAGATACAGCCCCTCATGCTAGAGTGAAAACATATCCACTCGTAGACTTAGACTCCTCTAAGTCTGATATCCAGTTTGCATCACAAAATCCTTCAAGGACCGCAGGGTATCTCTCATAATTTAAACAAAAGTTTAAAATGTACTTCAAGTACCTTAACACTCTAATAAGTGCATCCCAATGCTCCTTCCCTGGATTACAGGTATACCTACTCAACCTACTCACAGCATATGACTTCCTATAACACGTGAATATTCAAGTTGTGAAACTCCTTTACCCTTATTCTTTTTGAGTCTACAACAAGGATCATACGGAGTACAAGCAGTTTTACTATCAAACTGGTTATATTTCTCAAGCACAGATTCAACATAATGAGATTGACTAAGATTATATACATTAGAATTTCTTTTAATCTTCATCCCTAAGATCACATCAGCGGGGCCTAAGTCTTTCATGTCAAAGTTCTCATTTAGTATCTTCTTTGTGGAATTAATTACATCTATGTTTGTACCGAGTATAAGCATATCATCAACATACAAGCATACAATCACACATGCATCATTAACAAGTTTAGATAAACACACTTGTCAGATTCATTTATTTTAAAACCACAAAACCCATTACATGATCAAATTTTTTACGCCACTGTTTGGGTGCTTGTTTCAAACCATACAAACATTTTTTCAGTTTACAAACTTTGTTTTCACAACCTTTCACTACAAATCCCTCAGGTTGGTCCATATAAATTTCTTCATCTAATTCACCATTTAGAAAAGTTGTTTTTACATCCATTTGATGTATCTGTAAGTAATGAATGGAAGCAATAGCAATTAACATCCTAATGGAAGTAATTCTCGTAACAGGTGAATAAGTATCAAAGAAGTCTACACCTTGTATCTGTTTATAGCCTTTAGCTACTGATCTAGCTTTGTATTTTTCACAGTTCCATCTACCTTACGTTTCCTTTTGATCCATTTACAACCTATGGGTTTACACCCTAGAGGTAAATCTACAATCTCCCAAGTACCATTCTGTATAATGGAATCCATTTCAGTAATGGCGGATTCTTTCCACCATAGAGCTTCAGAAGAAGTCATGGCTTCTCTATAAGTTTGTGGATCAGTCTCAGCTAAGCATGTTATGAAGTCTGGCCCAAAAGATTTTTCAGTTCTAAGTCTTTTACCTCTTCTAGGCTCAAATTCAAGCTCATCTTCCTCTAAAGATAATGTCTGACTAGTGGAAGGGACATCTAGGGGATCAACATATCATGCGAGATTCATATTTCAATGGAAAAACATTTTCAAAGAACACAGTATCCCTAGATTCCACAATAGTATTCACACCAATTTCAGAAATTTCAGAACTCATAACCATAAATCTATATGCAGTAGTATGCTCAGGATACCCTATGAAGACACAGTCAATAGATCTGGGTCCTATCTTGGTTCTCTTATGTAGAGGAATGTAAACCTTAGTCAAACACTCCCACACTTTAGAGTATGCATAAGAAGATTGTCTATCTTTCCATAACTCATATGGAGTTTTGTATGATCCTTTAAAGGGTACTCTGTTCAAGACATAGCAAGATGAGAGGACGACCTCCCCCCACAATTTTGTTGGTAATCCTAAACTAATTAACATGACATTCATCATTTTCGTAAGGGTTCGGTTCTTCCGTTCAGCTACACCATTAGATTGTGGTGAATAAGGAGGGGTTACTTCATGTATAATGTCGTATTCTATGCAAAAATATCCTATAGGGATTACATACTCACCACCACGGTCAGACCTAACAGTTTTATTGGTAGCACTCATTTGGTTTTCAACTTCTAGTTTATACATCTTAAAGGCTTCTAAGGCATCATTCTTACCTTTTAGTAAATATATGTGACAGTACCTCGTACAATCTTCTATAAAAGTGACAAACCATTTTTTACCACCTCTATTTTGAACTGATTTCATGTCAACTGGGTGTGTATGAATTAATTCTAAGGGTTTAGAATTTCTTTGAATATTTTTCCTATAAGGTTTTTTAGCATATTTTGATTCTACGTATATTTCACACTTATGTTCATTATCCAAACTAAATTTGGGTATCCAGCCTATGCGTGCCAGTTTATTCATTGACTTATAGTTTACATGTCCAAGTCTACCATGCCGAACATTCAATGACACACAAACATAAGTAGAAGAATCAATTTTATTCATTTCAATAGAAGTTACATTTAGTTTGTAGAGACCCTCAGTCTTATAACCCTTTCCTATATAATCCTTACCCTTAGTGACAATGACTTTTCCAAATTCAAAAACAAGTTTGAAGCCCTTATCATCTAAAACACCACAAGACACAAGGTTTTTACAGATGTCCGGAACATGAAGAACTTCATTCAATGTGAGAGTTTTGCCAGAAGTGAGTTTAAGCCCAACTTTGCCTTTTCCCGCAACCTGTGTTGCGGATGAGTTACCCATGTAGAGTTTCTCCCCTTCCCATACCTTCTAATAAGAGGTGAACATATCTCTAATTTCAAAGACATGCTTGGTAGCACCAGACTCTACCCACCAGTCTCTCACATTGGTTACCAAATTGACTTCAGACACCGTGCCAGAAAACTCGTTCTTGTTGTTTTCAATCAAATTAGAATTGTTTTATTAAAGTCCTTAAGTTTTCTACAGCCCATTTTCATATGGCCAGGAATTCCGCAAACATAACAGGCACCTTTAATTTTACCAATGTCAGATTTGGGTTTCTGAAACTTACCTTTCTTGTGATGACCAGGCTTGGGATTGCGTTTGTTGTTGTCCCCCTTTTCAGTATTGGAAGACTTGTGTTCAATTAAATGAGCCTTGTTGGATATGTCCCTTGCGGAAGATACGTTCTTGTATTTGGAGCAAAAAAATTCTTCCACTTGAATCTTCTTACCCAATTCAACCATACTGACTTCACTAGTTTCATATCTAAATCTTCGTTTGTATTCAGACCAAGAAGACGGTAATTTCTCAATCACATCAGACACTTGAAACGTTTCATCTATCACCATACCTTCAGCAAGAATTTCATTGATAATACGCTAAAGTTCAAGAATTGATCAACTACAGATTTATCAGTTGACATTTTGTATTCCAGGAACCTGGCTATCAAAAACTTCTTACTCCCAGCAGTTTCAGCTTCGTATTTTTCTTCTAAAGAAGCCCATAAATCAAAAGCAGAAAAGTTGTCTTTTGCATTATAAAAATCATACAGTGCATCTTCTAAACAATTCATAATATGATTTTTAGCCATATAGTTCTGTCCAACTTTCCAACTCCCTTTCATTTACAGCATCATACAAAGTCTCATCAAAAGATTTCAGAACTTATTCATCTAACATATGAAAACTCAGAAAGAACAACATCTTGGATTTCCATCTTTTGAAATCTTTGCCACTTAATTTTTCTGGTGTGTCAATACAATTTTTACCCATTATTACAGAAGAAGTAGGTATTGTGTTAAGATTGTTGGATCTGCAATAATAGAAAACAATAAACAGAAGAAGTTGTTAAGGTTAATGAAATCACTGAATTGATGCACACAATGGACAGAGCCACCTGCTCAGTAAATTGTCCTTAACACAATAGTCTGCGGGTACTCCTCAAAAACGAGAGATGATATACCCCCACAACGGAGATGTGTCCAGGATAGAACTGCCTGTTGTGACTAGTATAAGCACAATACTAGTCACCCTCAAACAAACTCAACAACAATTTAGATGGAAGGGAAATAAAAAAGCAGTGCGCAAAACAAAGTAAGAAGAGGCGAAAAAAAGACAAGATAGTAGCTGCTTCTGGAATGAGTTAAAATGAAGAATTCGTTTTTCTTTTATAGGCAAAAGAAGAGAATAGTTTTAATGGCAATTGAATGAAAATCAATTCCGTGCATAAAGCACGGACATAAATTTTGAAGCGGTATTAAAACGATCAATTTATTCTCTTTAATTCAACTTAAATCACGTCTGGTCAGACGCCCCCACATTTAAAACGAAATTTAATTTAGTCTTAAATTCTTTTAAGAAAATATATTTTGTTCAAAAAGGTAAGTCTTGGTTGGCCCGCAGCCATGCCCGCACCCAAGCGTGCGTGCTTCGGTGCGAAGCACTGCGCGTATGTGTAAAATATGTTTGCTCCAACTAGCCCATAGCCTTAATCCTCCCCCAACCACAAAAGTGTCTAAACCCCTAAATGCCCTCCTTTAGATGCAACTTTTTAGGTAATAAAGAAAGAAATCATCTTTAGTTTCTCCAATATGTGACTAAAGGTTTATTCATAAAAGTGAAAATAAACTAGTTTCCTTAATGACCCCTTGGTCCAAAGATCCATTCCCATCAAGACTAAAAACATAACAAGTTCATTTTCTTCAACAAACTCTAGCTACTTACTATATATATAGATTAATTGTTTCTCGAAGATATAACTTGTGATATACAACAACATTAGCTAGCATTTTCCTCGAATCATAATTTTCTTCAGTGATGGGTTCGTTGAATGGAGATGTTGTTCCTACAAGTGTTAATGGAAACAAAAAGGTGTTTAAGGTCTTTGTCGGATACGATACACGTGAAGATCTTGCTTATGAGGTTTGTAAACGCTCGATCTTGAAACGAGCTTCAATTCCTGTTGAAGTGATTCCCATTAAGCAATCGGAACTAAGGAGTAGTGGTCTGTACTGGCGGGAAAGAGATCCAACTGAAAGCACAGAATTCTCGTTCTCTCGTTTCTTAACACCTTATCTCGCAAATTATCAAGGATGGGCAATGTTTGTCGACTGTGATTTTCTGTATACTGCCGATATCAAAGAACTAACTGAACTTATCGATGATAGGTACGCGCTTATGTGCGTGCAGCATGATTATACCCCGAAGGAAAGCAGTAAAATGGATGGAGTTGCTCAAACTGTATACCCAAGAAAGAACTGGTCTTCAATGGTTTTGTATAATTGTGGTCATCCAAAGAACAAGATTTTGACGCCTGAACTAGTGAATACTCAAACAGGTGCTTTTCTTCATCGTTTCATGTGGGTTGAAGATACTGAAATTGGATCCCTCCCTTTTACTTGGAATTTTCTCGTGGGTCATAACAAGGTCGATGATCCTTCCATACAACCGAAAGCTATCCATTATACTACCGGTGGACCTTGGTTTGAGATGTGGAAGAATTGCGAGTTTGCGGATCTTTGGTTGAGTGAATTGGAATCCTATAACAAGGAAACAACAAACCAAGTTTGAAATCTGCAGTTAGAAAGCCATTATTATTTTCCGTCTTCATTTGATGTTTTGATCGTGTTGGAGAGCAGTGTAATGAGAGTGTAATATAACTCTTTGTTTCTATTTTATGTTATGTTTTCCTCTGTTTCTATTTTATGTTATGTTTTCCGTTTTTCCTAATAGTAATATGTATTGACAGTATGTCAATTGAGTCTATGATATGAATAATGTACTCTCCGTCGACAGCGCAATTTCTTTTCCGTCGATACGTCCTGCAATTTGTACTTGAATTCCTTTTGTATGTGTTTGCTTAGTTAATTCAATAGTTTTTTTCATTGTCTTTCGAAATAAAATTCTATTTTTTAATTGCCCATCTATAAATTCGACAAGAATATTAGGGTATCCATAGGGTTTTGCAATTCTTGTACTAGCAATGCTGAGTTTTCGGTTCACAGAATTAAAACTTTTTTGTACATTGATCTGTAATTCTTTAATTGCTCTCAGTTTACCCTCTATTAACCATTTTGGAAATCCCATATAGATTATGACCTAGACCAGTTTGATTCTTTTTTGAATCTCTATACGCGCAATTCCCTCTACACCCGAAGATATTCTCATATTTTTTATACACAATTCTTGATACAATCCCGTATTTTTTGATCTTCCTGTAGACCACAATGATCGGCCACACAATTGCTATTCACAATTCTTGATACAATTCCATAATAGGCAGATGGTCCTTTCCATTATGAATAGCAATTGTGTGGTCGATCATTGTGGGTATAATGGTAGATGCTCGGGACCAAGTTACTATTATTTCTTTTTTTCCCTTATGTTGAGCTTTTCAATTTTTCCTAATAAATGATTAGCAACAAAAGGATTTTTTTTAGTAAACGTGTCACAACTAATTACTCTTATCTTTTTTTCTTCTGTAAATACGAAAAAATATATTCTCGATTTTATCTCCTATTTAGTACGTCGACGAAGAATCAAACTATCACTAATTTATTCCTTTTTCTATTTCTTCTTCAAAGCGCAGGATAACCCAAAGGGGTTGTGGGTTGTTTTCTACCAATTGGGTCCCTTCTCTCACCACCCCCATGGGGATGGTCTACAAGGTTCATCACTACCATTATAGTTCCTTTTTCACTCGGCAAGGATCAAGATCAAACGAATATTCATTCTCTTTTTACTAAACGAAGATATATGCCTAGTCTCTCAGTGACTAATGATCAAGTGAAACATAAATTTTTTTAGTTTAGAATCTTCTGGTACAAGTGGAAAGAGGGTTCTTGATTATTTAGGGCCTGATCGAATCATATGCAACGGTCATTGCAATTTCATATATCCTCCCATTCTCCACGAGAATTCTGATTTATTGGCAAAGAGGCGAAGAAATAGATTAATCATTCTCTTTCAATCTAATCAAGAACGAGATAAAGAACGAATACCCCGTTCAGGTATCTCCCATAAATGGTATTTTCTGTAGAAATAATATTCTTGCTTATTTCGATGATCCCTGATACTGAATAAACAGTTTGGGAATTACAAAATATGAGACTCTAGAGATGCATTCTATTATAAAGAAAGAGGATTTTATTGAGTATCGAAGAGCAAAAGAATTTAGGCAAAAATAATCGTTTTTTTTTTATTCCTGAGGAAGTGCACATCTTATTCGGATCTTCTTCCATAATGGTACAAAAGAATAGTATTATTGGAATCGATACACGAATCACCTTAAATATAAGAAGTCGTGTAGGGATTAGTCCGAGTGCAGAGAAAAAAAAAGATTGAACTGAAAATATTTTCTGGAGATATCCATTTCCTGGAGAGACTGATAAGATATTCTGGCATAGTGGCATCTTAATACCACCGGGAACAGGAAAAAAAAATATCGCGGATTCACTAAAATTGAAAAATTGGATCTATGTCCAACAGATCACACCTATAAAGAAAAAGTTTTTTGTTTTGGTTCGACCCGTAGTCACATATGAAATAGCGGACGGGGTAAATTTAACAACGCGCGAGACCAAGCCGAGCCACTAGTAGAGTAAGCCCTTCCCACGTGTCAAGTTTCATAAATGAATTGCAGCCTCAACCAGAGAGATCAACCTGCGCCTTTGATATTAGGCCCCGGCAGAAAGTTTGACGAAAGCGAACTGAATGGAATTCAGACTTTCAAAAAATGCTTGCTGAAAATAAAAGACAAAGAAAGAAAATCCATTTTCCCACGTAGTTCGTCGGTCAAACCAACGATTATCTTCTCAAAGTAATAGATAGATCCTTTTCTAGTTAGACTTCTATCAATGCAATGAAAGAACCATCCTTTTTCCCCCACGATCTGTTGTAGGAAAGAGATAATGTGCAACTTCGAGTTGTCAATTATATTCTTTATAGAAATGGAAAACTAATTTGAAGGATTTATCACACAAGTATTCAATTAGTTCGAACTTGTTTAGTATTGAATTGGAACTAAGAAAAAAAAGGTTCGTCTATAGAGGAGGTTCATGCTTCTTTTGTTGAAGTAAGGGTAAACAACCTGATTCGATATTTCATATGAATGGACTTAGTGAAGTTCCCTATTTCGTATACCAGAAAAGGGGGGGGGGGGGGGTCAGGATTAATATGGATCCCGAATAATGGATCAGATCGCACTAACCTCAATCCATTTTCGTTTTATTCCAATACAAGCATTTACCCAACATCAAGGAACTATTGGTACGTTGGTAAATCGAAATAAGGAATCCCAAACTTTGATCATTTTGTCATCATATAATTGTTCTCGAATGGGTCCATTCAACGGTATTAAATATAATGACAGTGTGACCAAAGAATCAATGAAAGGGATCCCCTAATTTCCATTATAAATTCATTTTTCTTCTTATCATTTAATAACTCATAATCAGATATTGGTAAAAAAATATTTGCTACTTGACAATTTAAAACAGACTTTCCAAGGACTTAAATATTATTTAATGGACGAAAACGAGAGAATTTATAATCCCAGTCTACATAGTCATCATTGTGAATCCATTAAATTTGAATTGGTTTTTTCTCCAGCACGATTATTGTGAAGAGAGAGCGACAATAATTAACCTTGGACAATTTATTTGTGAAAATGTATGTATATCCAAATATGGACCCCACTTCAAAGAGGGTCATGTTCTAATTATTCGTGTTGGCTCTTTAGTAATAAGATCGGCCAAACCTTACTTGGATACACCAGGAGCAACCGTCCATGGACATTATGTGAAACCCTTTCCGAAGGAGATACATTAGTTACATTTATCTATGAAAAATCGAGATCAGGTGATATAACGCAGGGTCTTCCAAAAGTGGAGCAGGTATTAGAAGTGCGCTCGCTTGATCCAATATCAATGAACCTAGAAAAAAAGGTTGAAGGTTGGAACAAACGTATAACAAGAATTCTTGGAATTCTTTGGGGGCTTTTGATTGGCACAGAGTTAACCGTAGCACAAAGTCGTTTCTCTTTGGTTAATAAGATTCAAAAAGTTTATCGATCCCAGGGGTGCAAATCCACAATAGGCATATCGAGATTATTGTGCGTCAAATAACATCAAAAGTTTTGGTTTTGGAAGATGGAATGTCTAATGTTTTTTCACCCAGGGAACTTATTGGATTGTTGCGAGCGGAACAAACGTGACGAGCTTTGGAAGAAGTGATCTGTTATAGAGCCGTCTTATTGGGAATAATGAGGGCGTCTCTGAATACTCAAAGTTTCATATCTGAGGCGAGTTTTCAAGAAACTGCTCGAGTTTTAGCAAAAGTCGCTCTACGAGGTCGTATCGATTGGTTGAAAGGTCTGAAAGAGAACGTTGTTCTAGGGGAATGATACCTGTTGGTACCGGATTCAAAGGATTAGTGTATCATTCAAGGCAACACAACAATATCCCTTTTGAAATAAAAAAGAATAACCTATTCTGAGGGAGGTTTAGAGATATTTAGTTCCAACACAAAGAATTATTTGATTCTTACATCCCAAAGAATATCCACGATCCATCAGAACAATTATTTACGGGATTTAATGATTCCTAAGAGCGTATTAATCCTTTTACCTTAATTTTAAATTATCTGGTCTAAAGATAATAATGAATAGAAAGGAATTTATGGCTTGGCTCGTGTATCAATGACCAATCTCTTGTAAAAGGTTCGATCGGAACAATTATTTATTTAGTATTTAGGGTATCACATCTCTTAAAAAAATGGGAAGTGTGAGGAGAAATGACAAAAAGATATTGGAATATTAATTTGGAAGAGATGATGGAAGCAAGAGTTCATTTTGGTCATGGTACTAGGAAATGGATTCCTAGAATGAAACCTTACATCTCTGCAAAGCGTAAAGGTATTCATATTACAAATCTTACTAGAACTGCTCGCTTTTTATCAGAAGCTTGTTATTTAGTTTTTGATGCAGCAAGTAAAGGAAGCAATTCTTAATAGTTGGTACCAAAAATAAAGCAGTTGATTCAGTAGCATCGGTTGCAATAAGGGATCGTTTTCATTATGTTAATAAAAAATGGCTCGGTGGCATGTCAACAAATTGGTCCACTATAGAAACGAGACTTCGTAAGTTTAGGGATTTGAGAACGGAACAAAAGAAGGGAAAACTCAACCTCCTTCCGAAACGAGATGCAGCAATGTTGAAGAGACAATTATATCACTTGCAAACATATCTGGGTGGGATCAAATATATGACGGGGTTACCTGATATTGTAATCATCGTTGATCAGCAAGATGAATATACGACTCTTCGAGAATGTGTAACTTTGGGAATTCCAACAATTTGTTCAATCGATACAAATTGTGACCCGGATCTCGCAGATGTTTTGATTCCAGCCAATGATGACGCTATAGCTTCAATCCGATTAATCCTTAACAAATTAGTATTCGCCATTTGTGAGGGTCGTTCTAGTTGTATCCCAAATCGTTGATTAACAATAAGATAAGTCAATTACTTCGAGAGTTCCATATATTTTTTTGAATCGGTTACTGTATTCTGAATATCAAAAAAGAGATAAAAAAGATGGGGATATTATGTGATTACTTGATATCCGAAAAATATGATTTAAGTAGACGAGTTGAGAAAGAGATAGTGGAATCAAAATAATTCCTTTTTTAGTTTTATTTCTGCCAGAGGACAATATGAATGTGCTACCATGTTCCGTCAACACATTAAAAGGGTTATACGATATATCCGTTGTGGAAGTAGGCCAACATTTCTATTGGCAAATAGGTGGTTTCCAAGTCCATGCCCAAGTCTTTATTACGTTATGGGTCATAATTACTATCTTATTAGGTTCAGCTGTTATAGCTGTTCGAAACCCACAAACTATTCCGACCAATTGTCATAATTTCTTCGAATATGTCTTTGAATTCATTCGAAACTTGAGCAAAACTCATATTGGAGAAGAGTATGGTCCTTGGGTTCCCTTTATTGAAACTATGTTCTTATTTATTTTTGTTTCTAACTGGTCAGTGGCTCTTTTACCTCGGAAAATAATACAGTTACCTTATGGGGAGTTAGACGCACCTACGAATGATATAAATATTATTGTTGCTTTAGCTTTACTCACGTCCATGGCATATTTCTATGCGGGTCTTACCAAAAAATGATTGGGTTATTTCGGTAAATAAATTCAACCAACTCCAATCCTTTTACCTAGTAACATCCTAGAAGATTTCACAAAACCCTTATCACTAAGTTTTCGACTTTTCGGGAATGTATTGACTGATGAATTAGTAGTTGTTGTTCTTGTTTCTTTAGTACCTTCACGGGTTCCCATACCTGTCATGTTCCTTGGATTATTTACAAGCGGGATTCAAGCTCTTATTTTTACAATTTTAGTCGCGGCTTATATAGGCGAATCCATGGAGGGTCATCATTAACTAGCTTTTCTGATTGATATTTGAGAATTTAAAATAAAGGAAAGATATCTAAAATATTTTTTTCCTAAGATTCTTGGCCGATTGATGTCATACCCCACTTCTGTTTGTTCATTTAATTACAATATTAGAATTATATTAGGGTTCATAATTTTGAATCCAAATTGTTATGCTATCTAACTTTGATTGTGATTAAACAAAAAACGATGTTTTTATAGAACGATGGATTGGCATCTAATTTGATTTAATTCAAGGAGTGTCCAAAATTAGAATTAATTCCATACAATTTCATCAACTAAATCCTGATATTATATTAATATGTAATGATTCGGGCTAATGATAATAAACGAACCAACCCGCCATGGGGAATAAGCTTAACCCTCTCGGAAACCTCCAAAGTAGAATACCTTGCCACCATTACTACCCGCTTTTATTATCTTGTCAGGAAACACGGACTCAGAATTCTCACCATCCCTCTCGTCGAGAATCAAGAAGACTACATGAATCAATGTAGAGCAAATAATAAAGAATTACATCACACGCCTACCAACCCACTTCTCCCTCTCTGTTCACTATTTTTTCCATTTTAAATTCGTCGTTCTCCACCAACCACGTGATTCCTCACAACTCCCAATTCTAACCACGTGCTCACCTACTTCCAATGCGAATCTTTATCGTGTGAATATATTTTTTATGCAATTCAAAAAAAAAGAAAAAACCCAAAAAACAGGGAGTAAAAACAACACACGTGTAACATACATTTGGTTAGATCTGTGATTACTTTATCTCATAACGAGGAAGATTATATATAATCTCCACTGACACTAAAAAGATATGATAGGACGTTCAATAGACAGACTGACAGTTATAAAATAATTAATAACAATTATTATTGTCACAAGCTCGTGTAACACGAATCAACGGGACAAAACAGTTTAGCGACAGATTGGCTGTTATATTTGTTACATGTGAAACAAAACACAAAATAGTTTAGTGACGTATTGGAGTTTTGTTTCGTGAGGGTTTATAAGAGATATTTTCATAAAACCTTTACTCCAAATTTTTAGTTACATGTGAACGATTAAGGGTAAACATTAAATATGCTATTTAGTTGGCATATTAAATTCTTTGACTATATGAATCATTATCCTGTATAAATCCAATTGTTTTACACGAGTTTTCACTCAGCGTACTAAAATTCATAAGAACGCAAACTCTACTCAAATAATCAATGAACATCCAAAACTGACTAAACATTCACATTGCTCGGAATCAATCAAATTCAAACACAATGATAGATTAGAAGATGGAAATGGAAGTAATGAATGATGCATATGTTGACTAAGGTGAACGGTGTTTCCAAAAATATTAGTATAAAGTCCAGCTCAGATGCTCCTATTTTTATTACTATTTATATACATAAAAAAAAAATTCACGACAACATGATTAGTTCCCACGGATCCTGCATTCCACGCTTGCTTAAGCGACGGAGATAGGGAGAACAGACACGTATTGCTATCAAAGTGTCAATGTTTTTTTTATCAACAAATTAAAATTCTAACGCATCCTCGACATCTTCGTTGTCCCCCCTAAAAAAGAGGTTACCCCAGGCACCTCATAATCAGCGGTTTCCACCACGACGCGCATATCGTGTCATTGCTCGTCGCCCTGCTTCTATTTGTCTAGATATAATCCAGGCCGGTTCAAGTGCCTGAAGAGCATATCTACCGAAACTAATATGATTTTCTCGATAAGATATTCCCTTTATTCTTCCTCTATGTTGTTTACGGAATTTGGTTCTTTTGGGGTTATAGTTGATGGTTGTTTGTTATTCTCAATGACATCTCTACTGTAGAACCGGACATGAGATTTTTTTCTCATCCATCTCCTCGCGCATGAAATGATTCCATAATATTACGAATATGTATTGAATTTATAATAGACTGAATCATAGGGTTTTTTTTAGATCTAATCTGTCACGTAAAAGTTTCTATATCTTGGGTTTTATATACAACCGAAAATATACCTCTAGAACATAGCAATTTTTTTACAAATCTTTATTTTGACCTTTATTGAATCCAAAAGACTTAGCAATCCAATAAGACCTTCGCCGGAGAATATTCACTCTTTCAATATTTGTTTAATTCGTAGGGTCAGTCCTTGACCTCTCAGAATAAATAAATAGATTTCTTTGTTTTTTTCGTCGTCCCACCTAATGAATCATTAGGATTCGTTTTCAATAGAATCTTTGGCAGTCATAGGTTCCGTCGTTCCCATCACTTCTTGGTTCATGGCTAGGCCTGAACTCTACAATGGAGATCCTAATTCAATTTGTTGTTCCTGAGTCGACTTACTTAGTCTTTATTGACTCGAAGCTCTTTTTATTTGTATTTCTTTTTCCTATGAACCGGATTCATTTAATTATTAATTATGATTATGGTCGAATCCATACTAATACTTTATTACACTGCCTTTGTATGAGATTATTCATAGACCATACATATTGGAATCTATATCATTGATATTCTCCTTCTCTCTTTCTCTCCCCCTTTCATTTATCCATATCTTTTTTTTTTCACATCACAATCCACGATCAGATTGGTTTTTATTTTATGTATATGTAATATAAAAAAGATTTCAGTTGCGACGACGATTTGATCAATACATCATATAGTGACTGTTTCTTTGGATCCTGATAATACGAAGTAATGAGCTAGTTATTAGTTGCATAGTTCTTAGTTCAGACTTTGGAGACGCCCTTTCCTTTTTTAATTTAATCTAAACTAAAAAAACGACGAATCGCACAATAAACATAACAATTATACCAAAGGGTCAATCTAATTTTTATTTAATCCTATAGAATTAAAAGATTTGAAATTGAAATTTTAGATTAAAGAGAAAAAAATGAAAAAAAAAATTATCCAGTGCTAGATGAAAGAATTAAAAGAAGAGAGCTTTAATTATTTTTTGTATGCAAATATCTACATTTTTATGCCTAATATCCCGTAAATAGTCCGGACTGTATGCAAACACTAATTAATTTTAGCTTGAATGGTTTGTAGGGGAATCCTGTCTTCTCTAATCCATTCAACACGCGTAATTTAAAATATATATTTAATATCTTACGTATTATCGATCATTGCATTGTGAACTTTGATTGTAACCCTTCAATTGTTTTTTTAGTGGGTGCAAGAATAACGGTTGGCAAAATTCTCTAATGGGGCATGATTAATTGCTCAAATGAGAACAATAATGCTGATAGTTTTGGACCATTTGGTGGTCTGTGCTTATATAGTTGGTCATACTTTTCCCATGTTCTAATTACCCTTATATATATATATATATATATAATACTTGGTTTCCTTATTACGAGTACCCACTGGTTATTTCTTTCATTCAGTTGTCCTAGCGGTAGTTAACAAGTTGAAATTAAGAAGAACGAAAGAGAAACTAAAGATGAAAATCAACGTAAAGGAATCGACAATGGTTCGTCCGGCCGAGAAAACTCCACACCGGAACCTATGGAACTCAAATTTAGACCTAGTGGTGAAACCAAAATTTCACACACCTTGTGTCTACTTTTACAAACCAAATGGGGCTTCATCAAATTTCTTTGATTCTACTCTTCTTAAAGAAGCATTAAGTAAAGTGCTTGTGCCATTTTACCCAGTGGCTGGTAGATTAAGAAGAGATGAAAACGGTCGTGTTGAAATCGATTGTAATGGGGAAGGTGTTTTATTTGTTGAAGCTGAAACAACTTCAGTTATTGACGACTTTGGTGATTTTGCTCCTACTTTGGAGTTCAGGCAGCTTATTCCTGCCGTCGAGTTTTCTGGAGAAATGTCTTCATTCCCTCTCCTAGTTGTACAGGTACATTTAGTTTCTTCATACTTCAATTTCTTATCGGTATCGTAGCGTAGCGCTTAACTTTCAATCTCTGTAGTATGTTCTAATTCTTCTTTTGCGGTTCGGAATCTGTTGTTATGGACAATTTCCTGAGAAAAGGATGTAAAATGAACATGGTTTGTTCTTTTGTTGCTAGGTTACTCATTTCAAGTGTGGAGGCGTCTCACTGGGAGTTGGAAAGGAACACCATGTAGCTGATGGACCATCTGCTCTCTATTTCATTAACTCGTGGTCTGAAATGGCACGCGGACTCAAACTCACTGTTCCACCCTTCATCGACCGAACTCTGCTACGTGCACGTGACCCGCCAACACCGGTGTTCCACCATATCGAGTATCAACCAGCTCCACCCATGAAAACACCATCACATTCACAAAATTCCCAAACATCTCTGGGTTCTTCAGCCTCAGTAGCCATCTTCAAATTTACACGAGACCAGCTCAGCAAGCTCAAATCCAAATTCAAAGAGGGTGAAAACAGTGCAGTTAACTATAGTTCTTATGAAATGCTTGCCTCCCACGTCTGGAGATCCGCCTGTAGGGCACGCGATCTTCCAGTTGATCAAAAAACAAAATTGTACATCGTGACAAATGGACGATCCAGACTGCGCCCCACTCTGCCCCCCGGTTATTTTGGAAACGTTCTTTTCAATGCTACACCAATTGCTTTGTCAGGTGACCTAGTTTCGAAACCACTGGCATATGCAGCTGGTAGGATTCATGATGCAATTGTGAGTATTGACGATGAGTATCTACGCTCTGCTATTGATTATCTCGAACTTCAGTCTGACATAATGGCTCTTGCCCGTGGTGCCCATACTTTCCAAGGCCCAAATATCGCGATCACCAGTTGGGTTGGGATAGGCTTACATGATGCAGACTTTGGATGGGGTCGACCGATATTCGCAGGTCCGGGTGGAGTAGGTTGTGAAGGCTTATCGTATGTGTTACCAAACCCTGCAAATGATGGAAGCTTATGGCTGGCTATTTCATTGCAGTCACACCATATGAAACGCTTCAAGAAGATCGTACACGATTTTTAAACCACCGTAAGATGATACTGTCAAGACTCTCTGGTTTCAAAAGACAAAGAGCAACTTCACGGCTCGATCAGGAGACGCAGCCTACATGCTTGTTAATTTTCAAGTTCTCAATTTGGAAAATGTTTCATGTATCATGTTTAAGAATAATATATCTGGAAGGTTATTGTAATTAACCTTACTGTTATTTTATGAATTTATTTATGTTTGCCTACGTACTACGGTAAAATTCAGGGCCCAAATGAGTAAATTCTCACACTAGGCCCGTTAGTTAAGGCCCATTCAATCCTGTCCTACTATCTTGCAAGCTGCAAATATGTGCCTAAATGCACATTGACTTCAATGAACGACTGTTACCCGTTTATACGTGAAGGCCATCTAGTAACGCAGCAGGAAACAACTAGGAAACAACTAAACGTTGTTTTCTAAGAACACCGATAATTGGAGAAGAAACTTCTCTCATTTTGTTTTTCTTTTTAATTAATAATGAAAGAAAAAGAATGACTTAATAGGCAGTGCTAAGGTGCCTATTTATAGAAAAACTTAAAAAATAAAATACTACTAGAACTAGGAAATCTAAACCTAAAATAGAATCCTTAAACAAGAAAACCTAAAACTATTAGAAACAAATAGAATCCTTAAGCAACAAGGAAACCTAAAACTATTAGAAACAAAACTAGGAAATATTATCATTACTCGTGTCCTACGTCAGTCCCTCCCACTTGAGAAGAACTCGTCCTCGAGTTATCAACATGATAAGGATTTGGCTCCTCTAGAAAATAATCGTATAAATCTGACACATTAAAAATACTTGAAATCCCGAAATTAGAAGGTAGATCCCGACATAGAATAATCGTTAATCTTCTTTGTAATCTTGTAAGGGTCATACTTCTTAGGTTTCAACTTGCTATAAGTACCAACAGGAAAACGCTCCTTGCGCAAGAAAACCATCACTTGATCACCTTCCTTACTTCCTTGAGAGCTAAAACTGTTTTTTATGAATGAAATAGAGTTTTGTGTGAGTTGTTATCCGCGAGATCCATTTTCTGCATCCTCTTTTGTACAGTCAGATTTTTCATGGTCATCTTCCTCATTTTGCGCATCATACTGGTTAATCATATTTTCTAGAACTTAAAATACACTATTAACAGCCATCTGGGTTGAATCAACAAACCCTGTAAATGCTTCGGATGCTTGAGACACACCAAGAGACGGAGGATTAGGAGGTGGAGGATTGGGTGGGGGCGGTTCTTCCGTCCTGGAAGAGGTTTGCTGGTTTTGATCTGCCGAAGGCTCTGATTTTTCATCTCCCTTCTTTGGAATATTGTCTGCTTCCTTGTCTGTAGGAGGAGCCTCAGGAGAAGATGCGGCAACTGGCAATGATTCTTCTGTTTTTGGTGTTGTATCCTTCTGATCAGTTGAATCATCCTTGCTTTTTACATCAGAGTGTTGGACATCATTATCCTCCTTTTTGCTTGAATTAGCAGTTGCACTGTCCTGATCCGGTTTCACCTGCGCACCACCAAAATTTTCAGTTTAAATTGTTTCCTCACTATTATCGTGCTTGTCCGATGTACTGTCTGTTTCTGCCTCATTTTTATCAGCCAACGAATATATGTGTTTTTGTTCGACCTTTTGATCTTTCGATTCACCCTTTTCCTGATCTTTTTCTAGCTTCATAGATTGATTCTTATCATCGGTATCATCAGATGGTCCATCACCCTGTTTCTTCGACTCCGAAGTTTGAACATCATTTGATCCACTTGCAGGAGGTGCAGGAGGTGAAGGTTCTCCAACTGTTTCTTGGGTATTTACTTTCAAGTCTGATAAATTTATCTGACTAGCATCCATAATTCCATCATCATTTACTTTCATCCCCTTAGTTTGTGCCATCGCAGAAACAGCAGCTGCAAGCTTTCCACGAACGTCTTCTGGCACAGCTCCATCTAGAGCCATCTTAAGAGTTTCTCCTTACTCCATGTCCATCAGGACCTTTCTCTTCTGTTCTGGTGATAGTGTACCAGGCATAGTTACATCAAGCATGTTCATTACCAATTGTGCACTCTGTAGAACTTGGCTTTCATCGTTAACAATAGGAACATACCCTTCCTCTTTGACTACTTCAGCATCATTTGAGCTACTATGTTTTGATTCATCACTTTACCCCACTTTTTGTGTTTCAGAGTGGTCGGGTAATTCTTTTTGTGATCTTAAACGAACATTAGCTACTTTATCGCGCATAGGAGGTAGCTCATTAGGAGGGTCATCAGAAATAATATCATTAAAACCCACTAGTAGCTGATGTATGTTTTCTGGAATCTCGCTTCGGCTCCTCACACAATAATACTGATTTCAAAACCATAATATGCATTTCACCCCCTTCTTTATACTCGTCCTCAAAATCATCCCCAAAGTCTGCAATTGTCAAGAAAGAAGTACTCTCCACTTTGGAAGTTTTGGGACTGTCCCACACCTTCGGACTCAAGACAATCTTGTGACCCTTCCACGTAAAGGAATAAACATTCTTTTTACCTCGATATGTGTTGTCTACATCAAATTTCCACGGCCTACCCAATAACACATGACTAACATCCATATCTACCACATCAAATAACAATTCTTCGCAGTAAAACTTTCCGATGGACAAAGTAACACAACATACCTCGCTCACTTTAGATATTGTACCAACTTTTGAGATATGAGGTTTTCACTACTGCCAGTGTCGACTATTAACTTGCATATTGTCTTCTTGATTGAGCAAAAAGATCGAAAGATCTTATGTCGCTGCGTGGAAAAATCTTGTTTGGGTGCCAACAATACCTCTCTATCCACTACACAGTTAGCATGTTCTTCGTCCTCTTCTGCCCAATCTTCGTCTTTGAATCCCTCTTCACCTTGCTCTTCTGTTTCATCTAGACCGCTTTTTATCCCGTCAACCATGTGTACTGTCCTACCCCTTCCATCTGGACACCTGTTATATGTATGTCCTGGTTTACGACATTTGTAGAAAATCAAAGGTGTAAGTTGCGCGTAAGGATTGGTACTCCCCTGAAATTCCTTCTGAATAACAGTGGATGGATTAGTTCCTAATGTACTACTTACATCACGTGTTGGCACAGAACGTTGAGTAGTTTGAGTAGATTGAGTCGAAGATGCATTCTGACTAAACGATAAGGATGACCCAACACAATTAGACTGCCTAAAAGGTTGAACTGTCCGCTCTGTCATCTCTGCCTTCAAAGCCATATTATGTGCCTCATCAATACTCCACAATACTTGCAACCCGATTCTCTCCCTCAATGAAGGTCTCAAACCGTTCAGATAACGCGCAACACGTTGAGTTTCAGTTTCCATAGATTGTTTCGAACTAAACGTTGTTTTCTAAGAACACCGATAATTGGAGAAGAAACTTCTCTCATTTTGGTTTTTTTTTAATTAATAATGAAAGAAAAAGAATGACTTAATAGGCAGTGCTAAGGTGCCTATTTATAGAAAAACTTAAAAAATAAAATACTACTAGAACTAGGAAATCTAAACCTAAAATAGAATCCTTAAACAACAAGGAAATCTAAAACTATTAGATACAAATAGAATCCTTAAGCAACAAGGAAACCTAAAACTATTAAAAACAAAACTAGAAAATATTATCATTACCCGTGTCCTACGTCATCTAGAGTGGGAGAAAAATCAACCACGATGGGGCTTGCCTTTGTGGGTTTGGAAATTCAATTTCCGTCTTAATAAAGCTGCTGGAACCGAAGTAGAAATTGTGCAGTCGTGCCATGGCTACAAAAATTTACTGGTACCAGGGGCGGAGCCAGGTTTTGGAGGATAGGGTGTAAACATTCTTAGCAAATTGGATAAGGGGTGTAAAATGGGTTTAGGAATCCATTTTATAACAAAAATAACAATATTTAAACTTATGTTGAATATGTAACACACTCATGTTGCAAGCTGATTCCGTCCCTGAATGGTATGGCACTATATGCCATTATTTCACATACTACATTAAAAGCAGTGACGCACGCCATGCCACCCCTAAATTTTTAAAACTTACCCCAAAAATTATTATTGAAGGGTAATTTTTGAAAGAAAAAAATTATACTCACTATGAATATGTTTCTTCGACCTTTTCTTTTTGGTTTTGGAGTATAATTAATTTAACAATGAAAACAGGTTGTTGTAACTTGTAAGATGTAACTGTTACCTATTATATCATCTCCACATTATTAACGAAACATTATAGTATCTAATTTCAAATGCAGTTTCTTACACATCTAACAGTTTCCATCCATTATAGTTCTTACCTATTATATTTTTTAATTAATTTGTTATTTAACTTATTTATATTTTATTTTATTATTTTTAATTTTAATTTTTAAATTTTATAAAATAATAATTATTAAAAAGTAATAAAGAATTAAAAATAAGTAAAACTATAAAAAATTAAAAAAATTAAAAAAATTAAAATAAAAAATGTTATAATTTAAAAAAGTATAAAAAATATATGAAAAATTAGAAAAAAAATATAAATAAATAATAAAAATAAAACAAAAAAATTTAATGAAATTTAAAAAATTATAAAATGTAATAATTTAACAGATAATTAATATAATCAATTAATAAACTAACTAAGGGTATCTAAGTAATTTATAAATCTTAGGACACCCCTTATAAACTCATCCTAGATACATGAATCATTTGTATGCCTAGTAGAAAATGTACAGCAGAACCCATCCATATCAATTTTGGTGAGGAGATAATCTTACAAACCTTATCTTTCGTTTAACTAGATCTCTCGTCTATTCAGTTTTGGATGTTCATTGATTATATTTTATGAATGAATGTTGGCAGATTTTGAAGTGAATAGAGTTTATATTAAAATGGGAAACTTGGTCCTAATCTATTTCAAATTCTTAGGATCGTAAGAGAGGTTTCAGAGCTATAAAAGGACACTAGGTTACAAACCTAAACAACTTACCACCCTTCATGCCTGATTTTCACCTCCAACAGAGAGCTCCTCTCCAATCTGTTCCTCTCCAACCTTCACAGAATGGCTACATGCCTACATCCACTATTCCATCACTAGCAACTTCAATTAGTTCAATTAGTTCTTCTTCTTTTCTCGGCTTCAATTCTTCCTTCTTCAAAATAAGGTGGAGAAGACATACCAAAAAAAAAGAAGAAGAAGAAGAAGAAGGAGTAGTGTGTTTTAAAAATTGTTAAAGTTGGTTTTTGGTGGGACCCCATATTGTGATGACATTAAAGTGAAAAAATGTCAATCTTAAATCACAAAAAAATGTCAAATTAGCGTTTCTCGATGTAAAATACTATAATGCAGTCAATATTCAACATTAAAAATGGAAGATACTTCCTTTTTTTGGCTATGTATATAGTAAAGAAGCCTGATATAGGGGCTCCAACATCAATAGAGGGGCTCCAATAATAAGACGAAATAGGGACACTATGAAGTAAAACTCAAAAACCCCTTATCCATAATATTTTCACAATACCCAAATCACCCTTTATTAATATGTTAATTACCTTAAATAGTGAAAATTTAATTAAGCTAATCATGGTTAATTAAACTTAATCTTTGACTAACA
>JAJJMC010010733.1:40000-80226 GCA_023531435.1 Papaver californicum | reverse complement strand
TTGAAAGAAACGATAAAAAATAATGATATGATTCAACCTCAAACCCTTTTAAATGTAGCGGACAACAGTGGGGCTCGAAAATTGATGTGTATTCGAATCATAGGAGCTAGTAATCGTCGATATGCTCATATTGGTGACGTTATTGTTGCTGTAATCAAAGAAGCAGTGCCCAATATGCCTCTAGAAAGATCAGAGGTGATCAGAGCTGTAATTGTACGTACATGTAAAGAACTTAAACGTGACAACGGTATGATAATACGATATGATGACAATGCCGCAGTTGTCATTGATCAAGAAGGAAATCCAAAAGGAACTCGGGTTTTTGGTGCGATCGCTCGGGAATTGAGACAGTTGAATTTTACTAAAATAGTATCATTAGCTCCTGAGGTATTATAAATACTATCTAGAATAAAGACTAATAGACAAGCCCGTGATATGATAGAGTAGGGTCTTGGGAATGAATTAAATTAATTTTGTAGATTATGTATCACGTATATCCCTTAACTTTATAATAAAAAAAATAACGAGCATGTTGATTATATTAAAACTCGGAGGCACCAATAATTATAGTTCATCATGGGTAGGGACACAATTGCTGACATAATAACTTCGATACGAAATGCTGACATGGATAAAAAAGGAACGGTTCGAATAGCATCTACGAATATTACCGAAAACATTGTGAAAATCCTTCTACGAGAAGGCTTTATCGAAAACGTGAGAAAACATCGAGAAAGCAACAAAAATTTCTTGGTTTCAACCCTTCGACATAGAAGGAATAGGAAAGGGCCATATAGAACAATTTTAAAACGTATCAGCCGGCCCGGTCTACGAATCTATTCCAACTCTCAACGAATTCCTAGGATTTTAGGAGGAATGGGGCTTGTTATTCTTTCTACTTCTCGAGGTATAATGACAGACCGAGAAGCTCGGCTAGAAGGAATCGGAGGAGAAATTTTGTGTTATATATGGTGATCTTTCTGATATCTGAATTGAATTGGTAACTTCCTATATTGCGAAAAAAAAAAAAAAGAGGAAGGACTGGTTGCCTAATATCACTCCTCCTCCATTAGTTGATACTTCAAGGGGGTTACCTGAAATGAAAGAACAAAAATGGATTCATGAAGGTTTAATTACTGAATCACTTCCCAATGGCATGTTCCGGGTTCGCTTAGATAATGAAGATCTGATTCTAGGTTATGTTTCAGGAAGGATCCGACGTAGTTTTATACGGATACTACCAGGAGATAAAGTCAAAATAGAAGTAAGTCGTTATGATTCAACAAGGGGACGTATAATTTATAGACTCCGCAATAAAGATTCGAACGATTAGGTGTATTTTTTTCGACATTATTTTCGTGGGGATACAACTCGAGGTTCAAAATTCCAAGAGACTTATTTTCTTCCAAGGAGTAGATTCGGAATTAAGGTAAGGAATGACAAATATGAAAATAAGGGCCTCTGTTCGTAAAATTTGTGAAAAATGTCGACTGATTCGCCGTCGGGGACGAATTATAGTAATTTGTTCCAACCCGAGACATAAACAGAGACAAGGATAATCCTTCGAAAAAGGACCCAACGTACAAATAAAATGAAGGATCTGTTTTAACCTGAAATGGATATATCCGTATATCTCTGACTCATATTGATGAGATGATAAAAGATGGCAAAACCTATACCAAGAGTTGGTTCACGTAGGAATGGACGTATTAGTTCACGTAAGACTGGACGTAGAATACCAAAAGGAGTTATTCATGTTCAAGCAAGTTTCAACAATACCATTGTAACAGTTACAGATGTACGGGGTCGGGTGGTTTCTTGGTCCTCCGCCGGTACTTGTGGATTCAGGGGCACAAGAAGAGGGACACCGTTTGCTGCCCAAACCGCAGCAGGGAATGCTATTCGTACAGTAGTCGATCAGGGTATGCAACGAGCAGAAGTCATGATAAAGGGTCCTGGTCTCGGAAGAGATGCAGCATTACGAGCCATTCGTAGAAGTGGTATACTATTAAGTTTCGTACGGGATGTAACCCCTATGCCACATAATGGATGTAGACCTCCTAAAAAAAGACGTGTGTAGAAATAAGAATGGAACAGATTTCAAGAGAAAAAAATGATTCAATAATCTGATCAAAAAAAATTACTATGCTTCGAGAGGAAGTAGCAGTATCTACTCGGACACTACAGTGGAAGTGTGTTGAATCTAGAGCAGACAGTAAGCGTCTTTATTATGGCCGTTTTATTTTGTCTCCGCTTATGAAGGGTCAAGCCGATACAATAGGCATCGCGATGCGAAGGGCTTTGCTTGGAGAAATAGAAGGAACATGTATCACACGTGCAAAATCTGACAAAATACCACATGAGTATTCTACTATAGTAGGTATTGAAGAATCCGTACATGAAATTTTAATGAATTTGAAAGAAATTGTATTAAGAAGTAATCTGTATGGAACTCGCGACGCATCCATTTGCGTCAGGGGTCCTGGATACGTAACTGCTCAAGACATCATCTCACCGCCTTCTGTGGAAATTGTTGATACTACACAGCATATAGCTAGCCTAACGGAACCAATGGATTTGTGTATTGGACTACAAATCGAGAGGAATCGTGGATATCGGATGAAAACACCAAATAATGCACAAGATGGAAGTTTTACTATAGATGCAGTATTCATGCCTGTTCGAAATGCGAATCATAGTATTCATTCTTATGGGAATGGAAATGAAAAACAAGAAATACTTTTTCTAGAAATATGGACGAATGGAAGTTTAACTCCTAAAGAAGCACTTCACGAGGCCTCCCGTAATTTGATCGATTTATTTATACCCTTTCTACATGCGGAAGAACGTGACACAAATTTAGAGGACAATCAAAACATAGTTACTATACCCTTTTTTACCTTTCAGAATAAATTGGATAAACTAAGCAAAAGCAAAAAAGAAATAGCATTGAAATGTATTTTTATTGACCAATCAGAATTGTCTCCCAGGATCTATAATTGTCTCAAAAGGTCCAATATATATACATTATTAGACCTTTTGAATAAGAGTCAAGAAGATCTTATGAAAATAGATCATTTTCGCATAGAAGATGTAAAACAGATATTAGATATTCTACAAAAGCGTTTCGCAATTGATTTACCAAAGAACAAGTTTTCTTTTTTGAATCCATTGGAATGATTTAATCCTTTTTAGAAAGAAAAAATAAAATAGGTTTTGGGTCTTCAGTAGGATCCATATATTTTGGGTAAATCTAGAATTTTGTTGAATAGGTGTATCTAGGGAATAGTCGCTTCAAAGTGAATCCTCCCTAGATACACACGTCGTTTTTTTATTTCTATTTCACGGTTGAGTCAATTTAAAAAAGACCTAAAGTTAAAGATTTATCAATAGGTAATGTTGCTCCAATACCCAACCAAAGAGCTACTGCGGTCCCAATCAAAAAGACGGTTGTAGCTACTGGACGACGAAACGGGTTTTGGAATTTATTAACATTCTCCAAAAAGGGTACTGTCAATAATCCCGCCGGTACTGAAACCATTAAAAGAACCCCCAACAATTTATTTGGTACTGTGCGAAGGATTTGAAATACGGGAAAGAAGTACCATTCGGGTAATATTTCCAAAGGAGTAGCAAACGGATCTGCAGGTTCGCCAATCATTGACGGTTCTAGAACCGCTAAACCTACGTTACATGCAATAGTACCTAGAATTACTACTGGAAAAATATATAAAAGATCGTTAGGCCATGCGGGTTCTCCATAATAATTATGACCCATCCCTTTTGCCAATTTGGCTCTTAATACAGGATCATTCAAGTCAGGTTTCTTTGTTATTGGGATAGGTGAATTCGTATGGATCCATCCCCCGAAGGAACCGGACATGATAATTTTTCATCATCCGGCTCGAGCAAGAATCAAAGGAGTCAAATAGATCTATATAAAATCTATATGTCATCCATATCCACACATATATGACTCTATGTAAGAAAAGATTTACCGGATGCAATTTTCCGGAGTTGCAACTACCCATTGCAAAGAATTCAGTTCTTGCTGGTAAATGCCCAATACCCAAGTAGGCTTAAAAATTTGATCATGATCAAGTGCGTTTTGGGTCGTCTCATACCTTGCAATTTTCTTTCTCCCAAAAATATCTCGAGTCTTCTTACATACAAAGGATTTACTTGTTACTAATATAGTCTAGCCTCGGTTCTTCTTTAGATCCCTTGTTTCACTCCGATAGTATTATAGATCGGAATCGATGCAAAGGAAATGAATGCATTTCCATACTATTAAGTAAGTTCAATTGATAGAACATAAGCTGGATCATACCACATCACTTATTCTACTGGATCTTACGGAGCCTGGTGATGCACGACATGATTCGTCTCTGATCATAGAAAAAATTCTCCTCAAGCGAACCAGCCTATCTTCTGTATGGGGCTTACGCAGTGGTTGGAACAGAGACACATTTGGTTGTCAATTCCAATGTGGCGGATAAAATAATATATCTGCACGGGCCAATCAATAGTTCAAGTCACACACTCCCATAATCCATTTTCTCTTCGTAGAATCCACTTCAACTATTCATATCAAATAAATAATACAATATTGCAGAGTTGAAGGTAAATATCCAAAAAAATGTCTTATTTTTCAATAATCCATATTTCTAGCAATGAAATACTACTCCTCTTCCCCAAACAGATATAT
Source organism: Papaver californicum (assembly GCA_023531435.1). Classification (NCBI taxonomy): domain Eukaryota; kingdom Viridiplantae; phylum Streptophyta; class Magnoliopsida; order Ranunculales; family Papaveraceae; genus Papaver; species Papaver californicum. The sequence continues at coordinate 75,518 of JAJJMC010010733.1, read as the reverse complement.
GATTGATTACAAATATCTAGGATCTGTCTTCTCTATAAAGGACCAGAAATGCCTTGCTTACGTATCATTGGGAAATGCATTAACATAAATACGGCAGTAAGCAGAGGTAATACAAAAGTGTGTAAACTATAAAAACGCGTTAAAGTGGATTGGCCCACACTAGCACTTCCACGTAATAACTCGACCAAGGGTGATCCTATTACAGGAATAGCATCAGGTACGCCTGTCACGATTTTTACTGCCCAATAACCAATTTGGTCCCGAGGTAAGGAATAACCAGTTACACCAAAAGATGCGGTCAATACACCCAGAACCACACCCGTAACCCAAGTCAATTCGCGGGGTTTTTTAAATCCACCGGTAAGATACACACGAAATACATGCAGGATCATCATTAAGACCATCATACTTGCTGACCATCGATGAACTGATCGGATTAACCAACCAAAGTTAGCTTCAGTCATTATGTATTGAACCGAGGCAAAAGCCTCGGTAACGGTCGGACGATAGTAAAAAGTCATAGCAAACCCCGTCGCTACTTGTACTAAAAAGCAAGTAAGCGTAATCCCCCCTAGACAATAAAATATGTTGACATGAGGGGGAACATATTTACTAGTTATATCATCTGCAATCGCTTGAATCTCGAGACGCTCTTCGAACCAATCATATACTTTATTGAGATAGGTAAACCAAGGGGACTCCCCCTCATAGAACCGTATATGAGAATTTCATCTCGTACAGCTCAAGCCCAAATACACAAATACTAGCTGCAAGGGAAAGGGATATTGTAATATAAATTTGTAAAACTCCTCTTTATCCCGGATTCCATCGTCTCTCTGAAGATACGAAGGACCAAAAAGCCCGAAGCTCTTCTTTGTGATGATAATGCCAAAAAATCAAGTTGGCTCATTCGTCTTTATGTTGATCGTTGTAGGCCTCTTGAATCTTCTCTTTCCCTATTTTCTTTTTTTTTTGTAATGTAGATTTTTTTGTTGATAGAAATTATCTTGTTGAGACCCTATGGATTTATTGAAACCTCAGATTCATACTAGAACCACGATGATTCAATAAAGCTCCCAAGCTAAGCCCAAAGGTTCTCTGAGTAAGAACCTGTGGATCATCACTTATTCAATGAATAGATGTAATGACTAAAAATCCTTTGGTTGATAATTATGACCCTTAGAAAAATTTTTTGAGTCCGGTCGCGAGGTCTAAATAGTAGGTATGAATCATAGTTCAAATTTTTCTTGATCTATGGATTCCGTGCTCCAGATATTAGAATCAATATCCGACGGGGTAGAACCATCTCTGTCGAGATGACAGACCTATTTCTCTGTACTATCAATAGGATCAATTATAACAAGTCACACACTCATATTCCGGAAATACCGAAACAAAGAAATTCCGCGGTCGAACTACCAAAATGCCCTATAAAAAAAATCCTAAGTAATTCATTTTCTATTGAAAAGCCAGGATTTCATGGTTATTATGGACCTAATTCATTGAAATCCCGTCCAGTAAAACAGAAGAATTATAAATCTCTAAAATAATACATAGGAATACCGCAAATAAAGCCATCGCGACACCCATCAAAGGGGTAGTTCCCCATCCAGGAGCTACTTTACCATATTCCGAATTCAACGGTTTCAATAAAGCTCCTACATTTGTTCGTCTTGGACCAGATCTAGAACTACCCTCAACGGTTTGTGTAGCCATAAATACTCTTGCATTGGTTGAGATCTGTTGACTTTGTATACCATTCCGTTGTAAATAAACGATCTTATCATAGATCCATTGTGGTCTTGAAATTATATAATAATGGAAACAGCAACCCTAGTCGCCATCTTTATATCTGGTTCACTTGTAAGTTTTACCGGGTACGCCTTATATACCGCTTTTGGGCAACCCTCTCAACAACTAAGAGATCCATTCGAGGAACACGGGGACTAGTTGAAGTAATGTAATGAGCCTCCCTATAGGGAGGCTCATTACATTACTTCAATTGAGATAATGAAAAATTATTTCTTAGTCGGAACCTTAGGTGGTTCTCGAAAAAAGATAGCGAAAAAAATAATCCCTAGAGTCGAGACTAAGAGGAATGTATAAACCAATGCTTCCATAGATTCGATCGTGGTTTACAATTATAGCTTCCACACCTGTTCATTTGGGATCAGCTCCCAGATAAGATAAAGAAAGGACAAGAATCAAAGAAAAAAGGTGATTCAAATCAAGATTTCTCCAGTACCTTATGTTATGTTAAATCACAAAAAGAAAATAGAGTCGAAAGAAACCGGAGCAATGTTGTCTCAGACTACCTGTCTCCTTGTAGTTGGATCTCCAAGTTTTTGGAATGCTCCAAATTCCACTTGAGAATCCAAATCTGGGTCAATACCAGCAAAAACATCTCTGAACAAAGTTCTAGCACCATGCCAGATGTGTCCGAAAAAGAAGAGCAAAGCAAATGAGGCATGCCCAAAAGTGAACCAACCCCTTGGACTGCTACGAAAAACACCATCGGATTTCAAAGTAGCACGATCTAATTCAAAAATCTCGCCCAATTGAGCACGTCTAGCATATTTTTTCACGGTAGCAGGATCGCTATAACTGACTCCATTCAGTTCACCGCCATAGAACTCAACAGTTACACCTACCTGTTCGACACTATACTTGGATTCTGCCCTTCGAAAAGGAACATCGGCTCTCACAATTCCGTCTCCGTCTACCAAAACTACTGGAAATGTTTCAAAAAAAGTAGGCATGCGACGTACAAAAAGCTCATGGCCTTCCTTATCTCTAAAGATAGGATGTCCTAACCACCCAACGGCTATTCCATCCCCGCTGTCCATTGAACCCGCTCGGAATAATCCCCCTTTGGCTGGATTATTACCAATGTAATCATAAAAAGCCAATTTTTCGGGAATTTTAGACCAAGCTTCTGATACACTCTGATTTTCGGCTAGCCCAGCGCTAACCCTGCGATATATTTCTTGCTGGAAATATCCTTGGTCCCATTGATAACGAGTAGGACCAAATAATTCGATCGGGGTTGTTGCTGAACCATACCACATAGTTCCAGCAACAACGAAAGCTGCAAAAAAGACAGCAGCGATACTACTGGAAAGGACAGTTTCAATATTACCCATACGTAATCCTTTGTATAGACGTTGAGGCGGGCGGACACTAAGATGGAAGAGGCCCGCTAATATGCCTAAGGTACCTGCTGCAATATGATGAGAGGCTATTCCTCCCGGAACAAAAGGATCAAAACCTTCTACACCCCACGCAGGATTTACAGATTGTACTTTTCCAGTCAGTCCATAAGGATCGGACACCCATATTCCAGGACCATACAAGCCTGTTACATGAAATGCGCCAAACCCAAAGCAAGCGACCCCTGATAGAAATAAATGAATTCCAAAGATCTTGGGCAAATCCAAAGAAGGTTTTCCTGTACGTTCATCACAGAAAATTTCTAGATCCCAATATACCCAATGCCAGATAGCTGCCAAGAAGCACAAGCCAGAAAACAAAATATGTGCCCCGGCCACACCTTCGTAACTCCAAATACCCGGATTCGTTATAGTCCCTCCTGTGATACTCCAACCACCCCAGGAATTCGTTATTCCTAAACGAGTCATGAAAGGTATAACGAACATACCTTGTCTCCACATTGGATCAAGAACTGGGTCAGAGGGATCAAAAACAGCTAATTCGTATAGAGCCATCGAACCGGCCCAACCAGAAACTAGAGCTGTATGCATTATATGGACAGAAAGTAACCGGCCGGGATCATTCAATACAACGGTATGAACACGATACCAAGGCAAACCCATGGAAATACCCCTTTATCAAAGAAAAATAGATACTATGTTACTTTATCGCATTGGAAAAGACTCTGCTTATGCTATGGACTTCTCCTTTTCAATGGATTATCTCGGAGCAAGGGTGCATTTATATTGCATTCCGTTGGTAATAACAGAAAAATTCTGTTCGTAGGAACAAAGAGAAGCAAATCTATTCTATACCCGATAAGTACCAATACGCAATGGGGGGATGGGTCCCATTTTAGATGAGTGAATTAGAGATGCTTGTTCATCATTTGAACATCGCAGCTCATTCATAATAATTTTTTTTATTCATTCCATCTTCTTCGATGAACTTTACAATCTATGGATAAAACCCGAAAACATAAATATTATGAAAAAAAGAAAACCCGTTGTTACGTTTCCACATCAAAGTGAAATTTTAGTACTTAAAAACCTTTTTCTTTCATTTAATGCCTATTGGTGTTCCAAAAGTACCTTTTCGGATTCCTGGAGAGGAAGATTCGGTTTGGGTTGACGTATAGTGCGACTTGTCAGACATATTGGGTCATATGGGATTTCCCCGTTTTCTCCCCCGATCGAGATATCCTCTGTTTCACCCAAGAAAGATTGATTGAACCATCAATAATTTGAAGCGTGAAGTGCAATTAGAGCAATTTATTTGGGGGATCAATATGCATTTTTCAATTAGAAGAATTTATGGTTGGCTTGGTTGGACCAAAAAAATGAAGTATCCAGGCTCCGTTCAAAAAAACCCAATCGGTAAAATATGTATGATTACCTTTTGTATCATAAAGAATTCCTATATTATACCAGCGACCTCAAACCGCCAATCAATCGACGGAGTGAGTCATCATACTTTTCCAGTGATTGGCGGAAGCGGAAGACATAAAATGAATAAAAAAAGTATTAGCAAACAAAAGAAGCGGTATTGGGATCATTTGTCCTATATGTGCAAATAGAGGTCGGGTAAATCTTTCCCCGGAGTAGAGCATAAACCTAAACGAATTGAAGAGGCCCATTCCGGAACAAGAAAATGACATCGTAATCGGAATTGGATTTCGATGAAACAATATATCAATGAGGGTAAATTTAGTGAGCTCTTTTTAGGGGTAAGTGAGTCAAAACCCTGCTCTGCTTTCTTGAAAAATAGAAGACTAAAGGCCCTTCATTCATTAGGAGTTAGAAAAATCCTCCTATGAAAAAAGGGGAAAATAAAGAGGGCTGGAATCGACACATTGATTCTTTTTTTTTGAACCGTATGCATCTAAAGGTGCGTGTACGGTCCCTAAGGGATACAATTTTGTCCTAATCAACCGACTTCATCGAGAAAGAATACTTTTTTTAGGCCAACAAGTCGATAGCGAGATCGCAAATCAACTTATGGGTCTCATGATATATCTCACTATAGAGGATGATACAAAAGATGTTTATTTGTTTATAAACTCCCCCGGTGGGTGGGTAACACCCGGAATAGCTATGTATGATACTATGCAATTTGTGCAACCAGATGTACATACAATATGCATGGGATTAGCCGCTTCAATGGGGTCTTTCGTCCTGGTCGGAGGAGAAATTACCAAACGTCTAGCATTCCCTCACGCTTGGCGCCAATGAGTTTTTTATTTGAGAGAAAAAAGAAGACTATGCCTTCGCCAGATAAAATATGAAAAATAAAGTAATAATAGCATGGCACTTCGAGTTCGATATGAGCAAACCATCATTGTTCTTTTATAACATGAGATTCCGTATCGAGAGAGTAGTATGAGACAAAAGGAATTTCTGATTTGATTTTATCTATCGGGGTTCGATTTCAGCGTCACAAACTTTTTTGTTTTCACATCACACATCAGAGGGCTCTTTCCTATATTTCTGTTACGAAATAGTATTAAAATGAAAAAACATACACAAGATTATCCTTTCCCTATTTGATCGGATCAAAAAGAAACTTTGGGATTGCTGAATTACAGACGAGATAAATATATAAAGCAACGGAACCATCATAGTATTTTTTAACTCTCCCGAAAGAAAGGGTGGTAAATGGATTATTTACCGATCTGGGTTTGATAGATCCTCCACTTTAGGTAAAAGTAGATTCCATTCTAGAGCCGTATGCAATGCGCAAAAAATGCCTGTACGGTTCTTCAATTCGATTTTTTCTTGTCTCTTTCTATCATTGAGACAGAGGAAGCATTCATTATGTTATATCATCAGGGTAATGATCCACCAACCTGCTAGCTCTTTTTACGAGGCACAAACAGGAGAATTTGTCCTGGAAGCGGAAGAACTGCTGAAACTTCGCGAAACCCTCACAAGGGTTTATGTACAAAGAACGGGCAATCCATTATGGGTTGTATCCGAAGACATGGAAAGGGACGTTTTTATGTCAGCAACAGAAGCCCAAGCTCATGGAATTGTTGATCTTGTAGCGGTCGAAAATACCGGGGACTTCACGTAAATCTGTGATTCCATTCCGTTTCGAACCATAATTGACTGAGCTATGTTATTTCCTATTTTATTTTCTTACCGAGGTTAAAAGTGGTAGTGGGAAAATATTCAATGAAACGAGAGGAATTCATAATCATCCGGTTAGGATCGATCTAAACCAGCCCATTCTGTATACGATCCAGCATGCCAACTATTAAACAACTTATTAGAAATACAAGACAGCCAATCAGAAATGTCACAAAATCCCCCGCCCTTCGGGGATGTCCTCAGCGTCGAGGAACATGTACTAGGGTGTATGTGCGACTCGTTCAGATCATGAACTGGAACAAAAGAAAGGAGATTTTTTTGACAGTATCAATGATCGGTACCAATGAATAGGAATGGAAAAACCCCATATCACTATCGAAAAAAGGACCTCTATTGTGTATGAAATTTATGGTTTCCTTTGGTATAAATCCAATCATCTCAACTGGAGATGAGAAGCAACTCCCCATTGGTAGCAAATGGTTATCCATTAAGCGGGGGAATGGAATGGTATTTTAGAAGCAGAAAGATTATGCTCCCATTCTTGCAAAAACGGACTAACAGGGTCAGCTACCTAACCAACCTTCATAATGAAATGCCGTTACTGTATGGGTAGATCTAGTTGTGAAAAGACCTATTACTGGATAATTCATGGGTAGAGCCAAAGAGTGTGAACTGTACAAGTTACTAAATAGGTAAGAGGCTCCGGTGTATAGAAAGGACCTCACCGTTTAAACCGTAACCATAGAAACGATGGAACCCACAATTTTTCGTTTTTTATTTACTTTTTTTTTGATACCAAGTATCAATACAATTTCTTATTTCGAGGTGAAATGAAATGCCTCAAAAAAATCGTGGTTGGGAAGGTCATAGTAGCAAAAGCCATTGGAATTTTTTTTTTATACATCGGAAGAATCAGTTTTGTTATTAATAGACTAGGGGGGGAAAGAATGACTGAAAGAAAAGAAATCAATTAGTTATTCATCAAAGTTTCATTTGATTCAATGACCAGAATTAAACGAGGATATATAGCTCGGAGACGTAGAACAAAAATGCGTTTATTTGCATCAACCTTTCGAGGGGCGCATTCAAGACTTACTCGAACTATGACTCAACAGAAAATGAGAGCTTTAGTTTCGGCTCATCGGGATAGGGGCAGGCAAAAGAGAGATTTTCGTCGTTTGTGGATCACTCGTATAAATGCAGTAATTCGTGAGAATAGGATATCTTATAGTTATAGTCGATTAATACATGATCTGCGCAAGGGGCAGTTACTTCTTAATCGTAAAATACTTGCACAAATAGCTATATCAAATAGGAATTGTCTTTACATGATTTCCAACGAGATCATTAAATAAGGGGATTGTAAGGAATCCACCAGAATGATCTAAACGGAGTTCCCCGGAGAATGAACTCCGGGAGGGTAGGGTATAAATTACTATAATAAAGTAGTAAAAAGAAATTAACACGTTTCCATAATAATAATTAAGGACTTTCTCTTTTTCTTCCCCAATTCTTTTTTTCTTATGACATGACAATACAATCTAGATTCTCGAATTTTTGAACAAAACACCAACCAGAGTTGGGGTTCGGGTTGGAATTTTTATTCAATTGAGGCATGGGCGGCCTATTTATTTCTGGTTCTAGGACCAGTAGTTCTAGGGGTCGACTCGGTTCTCTCAAATTGTTTCTCATTATTAAGAAAAGGTAACGAAGATAAAATACGGGCTTGTTTTATAGCAATAGTAATTAATCGTTGTTGTTTCAAGGTTAATCTATTCACTCGTCTAGATAATATTTTTCCTTGTTCACTAATAAATCGACTAATTAAACTCATGTTTCTATAATCAATTCGATCCCCCGATCCAATTGGGGGCAAACGCCTACGAAAAGATCGCTTGGATTTAAGAAAAGGTCGCTTGGGTTTTTCCATTGTTTATTCCTTATCCCGAAAATCCTATTTCTGAATTCGAATTCTTTTTTGATCCGACTGAAATAGGATTTGATTTGTTTCTATATATTATATGTAATTTATTCTTGTTACTTCGAAGGGTAGCACACACACCCTCTACCTCTGGTTCGGTCTATTTCTTTATCTCCCCATGAATTGTATGTTTGCAACAATAGGGACAGAATTTTCTCAATTCCAATCGACTAGGCGTATTGTGTCGATTCTTTTGAGTAATATATCTGGAAACGCCCGATGATTCCTTATTAACACGGTTTCGTATACAACTGGTACATTCCAAAATAACTCTGACTCTAACATCTTTACCCTTGCCCATGAACCTCCCTTGAATTTTGGATTTACCCAACTCTTTGATTTTCGACCCGAAATCAAATTTCAAAAGATTTTGTTGCAATCAATAGAGTAATATAAAGAATAAGTAATACAACAATTTATAACTATCAATTATTTTGAATCCTAGTACATACAGTATTTCATTTAAATATCTTGTATGATTTCTTTAGTTTCCCTAGATCCCATTTATTTCTATTTTCTTAGGCCCTTTGAGTCTAACCCAAGTTTCACTGAGATTGAATCCACTTTTGTTTTTTCCTTTTCTGTCCTTCTATATTTTGAAAATAGGAAAAAAGAATAAAACAAAGAGAGGAAGAAGGATTAGTCACAGATAATTTATTATCTCACTAATCTTCTTCATCCCTTCCCATGTCAATAACTAGAATGAAAAAAACGGGAATGTCAACGCATCTGGGAATAAATGATTAATCTCTATCAATAGCCCTGCTAAAGACCCAAACCATAGAGTACTTAGCACAGGTGCCACAGAGAGATATGTTTTTATATCTCGCATTGCAAACTCTCCTTCTTTATTGTAATACATATATGATCAGATGCATATGTGGTTAAGGATCACTTGTATTAGTAAGTGAAATCCCTAACAAAAATAGATATATACAACGACCCGGTAGATAAGATTTCCCTTTCCTTAAAACAGAAAAAGACGCCCCCCTCTTCCTGAGTATTACCGACAAATATTCATTTCTCTATCCGACGGATTTCATATGTAAATAATTCTTTTATTATATGTTATATGAGACCAAAAAGAACAAATTGCAAGCGAAATTTTTTATTATAGGGGGGAAATAATGATGTGGAAAACAAGACAGGGATTCTCTACAATGACACTGTATACCAATTGAAAGGGATGTAGCGCAGCTTGGTAGCGCGTTTGTTTTGGGTACAAAATGTCACGGGTTCAAATCCTGTCATCCCTACCTATTACTTTTCCCGTGGACAGTAATTGAGATCGATCCTAATTGTACATACATTATGATACTATAGACATACAAAGTATATTAGGCCTACAAAGATAATACTTTTTTATGGTCTTATCTATTGTGATAAGAAGGCGCTCTTAGTTCAGTTCGGTAGAACGTGGGTCTCCAAAACCCGATGTCGTAGGTTCAAATCCTACAGAGCGTGATTCTGTTCTCGAATTACAATGAAATAACTCCACCAACTTAAACAGCAACCTTAATTTGGCCTCCTTGAATTAAAAAAGGAGGAGGTCAATCAAAAACGAGATGTTACTTAATCAAAGGTCCAACTGATCACCGCGTCTGTATTGTAAATATGCAGTTACGAATAATCCAGCCAAAGTAATAGGAATTAGACCTAACACGATTCCAAATAGTAAAACTTCAATCATTTCGGTTTGTTTGAAAGAGGAAAAAGAGAGGTAATATCTATTCTTAAATATAAATCCGAAGCAATAATGAATCTCAATGATCAAGAATTGACAATTGACGCGGGAAGTCACTATAGAATACCTAGAATCTCACAGAAAAAGGTTTTTTTATTAATTGTTCATTCAATTCATTTCAAATAAGTCGTATCTTGCTCAGACCAATAAAAAGAGCGGGAGTTATAGTTGAAGCCGCCAGTAGAAAACCGAAATAACTAGTTAGAGTAGGCATAAAGGAGCTAAATAAGATACGGTCTTTTTATACATATGGTGATAAAACATTTACCTAAGTTTACATAAAAAAAAAAACTGACAAAATCTGCTCCAATGAAAAGTTTTTGATTCATCAATCATTATAGACGGCACTAACAAAGATAGGGTGACAGAAGTAGAAAAAAGATTGATCTAGTGATCCATCATCTCTAACATCTACCGATTCCGTTATTTTGAATCAACAGATTCGTTGAGCAACTATTGAGTCAAGTAAAAAGAAAAAACTTTGTAGTGGAATTTCATTCATTTCATAAAGTAAACTCTTTTTTAATCACTATGGAATCAAATAGAAAATCTTTTCTATTTTGATCATTTCTTTTTCAATTGTATATAATCAAGTTTCCTTTTTGGAGCAAAGGACCTTATCACAACACCTTTAACCTCATAAAAAAAGTCGTAGGCTCTTTAATTGTACATAATATCTCACAAATGCTAAGAAAAAAGTATCGCACGATCGCTGGACGAAATAAAAGCTTTATTTCGGGACAACTCAATTCTAAAACTAGTCATTCTATTATCTTTTCCTTTTAGGTTCTACATGCCGCCTTTCCATATTAGGGAATCCCTCTCTTGTATCTAGGTCAAGAAGGAAAAGAACCTTTGGCTGTAATACGACAATGGTTGCATCACGAATATTGATTGATTCTTCCTTTTTTTCTTTGGTCAAATACTATCTACTCCTATTATTGTACTACTAATCCATTCCTTGAACTCAAAGGATCCGAAGAAAAACCCGTTATATACAACCAAGAAAAGAGGTTTCTAGATTTCGTATCTAATAGAATTGTGTGAATATGATAACATCTTTCATTAATTATTAGAACCCAACCCGGCGAACTCAAGCTTTACCAGATCTTCAGTTTCTAGCCCAAAGCGAGTAATGAAAAGAACCCTATACTACTACAGTACAGAAATTTTGGGTTGAATAGCACATCATCCTTATATATAAGGAACAAAAAAGGAAGAAAGAGTTTATGTAACACTTCTTTTGGATACTGATTTAAATTGCGTTGCTGTGTCAGAAGAAGGGTAGCTATACTGATTCGGTATACTCTAAAGACGCCTTCGGTACACTATTGACGATCTAACAAAGATTAAGGATCCGTGGGTTTCCACTTACTGATCCCATCTTTCACGGAATCGATCCCCTTTGACTGTACAAGAATATGTGGAGCTCAGCATGTCTGGAAGCACGGGAGAACGCGCTTTTGGTGATATTATTACCAGTATTCGATACTGGGTCATTCATAGCATTACTATACCTTCCCTATTCATTGCGGGTTGGTTATTCGTCAGCACGGGTTTAGCTTACGATGTGTTTGGAAGCCCTCGGCCAAACGAGTATTTTACAGAGAGTCGACAAGGAATTCCATTAATAACTGGCCGTTTTGATCCTTTGGCACAACTCGATGAATTTAGTAGATCCTTTTAGGAGGCCCCAATGACTATAGATCGAACCTATCCAATTTTTACAGTGCGATGGTTAGCTATTCACGGACTAGCTGTACCTACCGTTTCTTTTTTGGGGTCAATATCAGCAATGCAGTTCATCCAACGATAAACCTAACCCGAATTGAATTATAGAGCTATGACACAATCAAACCCGAACGAACAAAATGTTGAATTGAATCGTACCAGTCTTTACTGGGGGTTATTACTCATTTTTGTACTTGCTGTTTTATTTTCCAATTATTTCTTCAATTAAGAAAAAGGGAGAGAATAGTGCGAATTCTCTATATCCCACTCGGAAGGATCTCATCTCAAAATTATCCATGGCTGTTTATGTCTCTAGCATGACCACTTGATGAAATGTGGAGGGAAGTGGGGTAAATGGCCGATACTACTGGAAGGATTCCTCTTTGGTTGATAGGTACTGTAGCCGGTATTCCTGTGATCGGTTCAATAGGTGTTTTCTTTTACGGTTCATATTCCGGGTTGGGCTCATCCCTGTAATAATAATATGAACTGAGTTGTAGACAGGAAAAAGTAAGAGCTCAACGGGACCTTACCCCTTTTGTTTAATTCGAGGGGTAAGGTCCCGTTGAGCTCTTACTTTTTCAACGAAATTTTTTTTCATTCCATAAAAAAAGTTTGCAGATAATCCAGTTAATACAAGCACACTATTCTATTCGTAAAAAAAAAGTGGGCCTTTTGCTCCGATGTTTCAAATAGCTCTTTTTTAAGATGATGCTTGCTTTTGGAGAATTAACTCTATTGATTGGATTCATAATACCTGTTCCTACATAGTAGGTATTCGTCCGAAATCGAAAAAAAGGGCGGGAATTAATCTATTTTCTGAATGACATACATAATGTGGATTCCTGTATATGAGACATCATCCAAAGAATTTCTATACTAATAGAAGCTTACTCCATTTATTTTATTATCTCATCAAAGTTTTCCTTTTTTTTTTTAGTTCATCGAAGAAGTTCGAGTTACTCAACGAGCGAATCCACCCCCCTTTTTTATTGTCCACTACTTTTTATAAATCCAAAGAGGCGAGGTTCCGATAAACCTAAAAAAAGGGAATAGTACTTTTTAGGCGTAAGGGGATTAAGAATCATTATTCTTTTGACACAAGAAAAGAAAATTTCACCCTTTTCTTGTGTCGAAGATTAGAAAGAGAAAAAATCCCTCCTATAATAGGTTGTTCCTTTCATTTATTCCTTGCTTTATATTCTCCTACCACTTATGTCGATTATCTACTCCTATTCGAATTTGATTCCCTTTTTCTATATAGAATAGGATACTTTTGATTTCATGTATTTCGTGGCATTTCAAATTTGACAATAGTGAGATAGTAACGCCACTCCTTTTTGGATTGAAAAAGGGAGTTGGATTCACGTCAAATAACGCGTTCTTCACAATATAATACTAGTCTATTACTAGCAGTAAAAGTCAAAGCTAAGTACTTTCCAATATCTTGTATAAAAACAAACAGTAGCAACAAAGCAAGTAAACTAAATCCTATTTTTAACCATACATAATTACATCGATCAAGAAGAATTTGGTTTTTATGAACTTTATGTTAATAAATCCGTGGACCTAAAAATTCATTTCAGACAATTGAACCTTCTCGAATTGTTTCTTTTTCAAAACCAAAAATATTTGTGCCAGAATAACAGATGCCAAGAAGAACAAAAGGCCTTGGACACGTGATGGATCTTGAAGTACTATTTCTGCGTCTCCCTGACCAAATCCACCCACGTTGGGATTACTTGTTAGTGGTTGATCAAGCTTGATAGATTCGCCTTCTGACACAAGAAGTTCCGGTCCTCGAGGTATAATATCGACCACTTGGTGACCGTCTGACGTATCTGCTATGCTTATTTCATATCCCCCTTTTTCTTTACGTACAATTTTACTTACTATACCTGCTGATGTAGCATTATAGACTGTATTGTTACTCTTACTCCCATCGGGATAAATCTGACCCCTACCTCTGTTCCCACCTACATATATAGGATATTTTAAGAAGTGAACGTCTTTGTTAATAGCGGGGTCTGGGGAAAGAATTGGAAAGGTGATTTCACTATATTTCTGACCTGGAACAGGACCTATCACAAGAATATTTTTTTTTGTGGGACGATAACTCTGAAAAGAAAGATTGCCCATCTTTTCTTTCATTTCGGGAGAAATACGATCGGGGGGGGCTAATTCGAATCCCTCAGGCAAAATAAGAACAGCCCCTACATTCAAAGCCCCCTTTTTCCCATTAGCAAGAACCTGTTTCAGTTGCATATCATAAGGGATTCTTACAACTGCTTCAAATACAGTATCAGGAAGTATCGCTTGTGGAACCTCAATATCCACAGGCTTATTAGCTAAATGGCAATTGGCACAGACAATACGCCCAGTCGCCTCTCGTGGATTTTCATAACCTTGCTGCGCAAAAATGGGATATGCATATGAAGTAGATGGCCAAGTTATTACATATAGCATGATCGATACAGAAATGGATCGAGCCATCTGCTCCTTTATCCGAGAAAAGATATTTCTTTTTTGCATGGTCCAATCGTTGATCCCGAGAATTTCTACAATAAATTAGGTAGGTTACTAGTATAGTTCCCTATCCACGATTCTGCTATTGTAATGGAATAATTTTACTGGAATGGAATACAGGAAGAATCTCTGGGATGGGTATAAATAGAAAAGGTAAGTAAGATTTGGAATGCTTTGTTTATGTATGTACAAACAAAGTAACAAACATTATGATTTGATTAATATCGGTGAATCAGCCTTTAGTCATTCATTGAATGATAAATCACTACAAGTGACGGAGATACGCGATTTAAATAACGGAAAATCCAATATTTTAAAAGTGTATCTAGAATTACTGGGAAAGTGGAAACAAGACCAGATATAATTTGATCATTATGATAAAATCCAAAATCCTTGGAGATAGAGCCAATCATTAGTTCCCAACCATGAGGCGAATGGAATCCGATACATAAATCAGTTAATAAAAGAATAGAAAAAGCTTTTATTGTGTCACTTAAGTTATAGAGGAATTCTTTCACCCAAGAATTAAGAACGAGAAGTTCTTCATTACCTAGAATAGAATAACCACTTAGAATAGCGAAACAGATTATATTTGTCGAGAAGTGCAAAATGCTATGAATATGACCCTCATTGTGCATCTTGACCAATTGTAGCGTTTCCTTGTGGATTTCTATACGTAGTTTTTGTATATGTGTCTCCGGGTACTCCTTTATCATTTCGTCCAAAAAGAAAAGTTCTTCTAATTCTATGAATTTTTCTAGAAGATTCTTTTCTTTAATATCAGTCAAAAACATTTCGGATTGCCTAGTATTCCACCAATTTGTAACCCAGGATTCCATATTTTTATTAAATGAGAGAGAAACCCACCAGGGTAAAAATATAATAGATGCAAGATATGTGAGGGTAGTGAATGTTTTCTTTTGTGGCATTTTTAATCTGTAAATTACTAATGAAACTACCTCTTTCGTCGACTCTATCCGATCGAATATTTCTATGAAGCATGAGTTCGATAACAAGGTATCGAACCTATGGATCTACGCCTCCTTTTTTTTTTAGTTAGTCCTTGGATCAAGAAAGAACATAGAAATAAGAGTAAGGGTTTGCTTCGCTTCGAATGAAGAAAAAAGTTTCCGGGTCTTTCAATTAGTCAAATTAGAAACATTAGTCAAATTAGAAACAATTGCATCTTTTCGATTAATGTCCGAAAGAGCCGCCTTTGTTAGATCAATTATTGCGAAGGGCTACCTACAGCCCAGGAATAATGGAGGGAAATTTTGAAAAATATTGAGATAATGGTGAAATCAAAAATGAGTGGCAAAACCTGAGAAAGTTTGGATATTTATAGTTATTAAGGGATCTAATCATTGATGATCAAGCAGGAAAAAGGCGTAGAAAAAGAAAAATCGCTTGACAAAAAAAAAGAGGAGTTATTTACAATATAGAATCCATCTGTATCTAACGTAACAATTCAAAATAGTAGACCCCCAAAAAAGAAAAATTATAGTCTGAAAGAATTGCGTTTTTTTTGTTTCCACAAAAAAAGTTTCGTTTTCTGTTTATTCCATATACATCCACTTTTGCTCGAATGAACGTTCTGAAAAAACTTAAGTTAAGTTCTATAAAATGAAGATTCATTAGTTCTGTTTCTTTCCCCATGCTAACAAAACATTAATTCTTCGCAGTTCATTTCAAAATACTTCAATTGGTACGCGCAAGAAATAGGCCAATTCCGCCGCTTTTTGTTCAATTTCTCGTGGAGTCAGGTTCTCATCAGTACGAGTCAAGGGAATGGCTCCCTGACCTCTGATTTCCATATAAAGGACACGACGCGGAAAAAGACCCTCTTTAATTTCGATTCTAATCGACTGGACATCTCTCATAAGGAATCGAAGGAAGATACGACGATTTATTCCAGGAAATCCCCAACGAAAAATACACACTATTCCTTCTTTTCGATCGAATCGGTCATAACCACTACCTACATTCCACGAAATTGTGCACCACAAATAGGAGCTAATGAACAGACCCGCGATCCCATAGAAAGACATAACGATGCCTTGTGGAAAAAAGAGGATTTCCTGAGACGGGAATAAGGATATTAGATTCCTACCAAGATAACTAGAAGTTCCAACCAATAAGAACCCTAGTGAACCTAAAAGAAGGATACAGGCCCAGCAGAAATTACTTGTTTTTCGAGACCCCGTTATAAGTTCTATCCATATACGTTCTGAGCGCCAGTTCATACTAGATCAAGTTGCATTTTTTTGGAATTGAGAGAATAACCCAAATGAATTTTACTTTACTTTTTTTGTTCCCGAAGTAACTCTCATCAACTAGCACTATTACGATGTGAACCATTAGAAATAATTCATCAAATTGGTTAGATATAAAAGCGTCTGCTTCATAGGGATCTAGACAATCTTATTTTTTTGAACATGAAGAAATAAAGAAGCCATTGCAATTGCCGGGAAAACTAGGCCCACTAAAGGCACAAAAATAGAGGGTAAATCAAAAGTTGTCATAGAATGGATACCTCGATTTAAAATTTGTACCTGTTATAAAGATATCTTATGATAAGTATATCTATTTATTATAAGTATAGAATAATAAGTGCAAGGAATGTAGAACTAAATATGAGTTCTCACGGGAGATATTGAAATAGGCACGATTTCAATTCTATTATTTTATATATTTGAATTTTTCTATATCTATAATACGTAAGAGGATAAGATGAAATTCTTTTTCTTCATAAAATTTTGCCAAAACAAAAGAAGAATGCATTCTTTTATCCTGTTGATCGAAACTTCCTGATTACTAATCATGAATATAGCACCAATTATAGGTATAAAATACAGCTCTAGAGGAAAAATTTTAAAGTAAGTATCCGAAACTTTTGATTCTTCTTACAATATAAATGGATCTTATGCCCGTAATGAAAACGAACTCTTCTTTTTTTTCTTTACCGATAACTAAAAAACTTCTTTTCCGCAAATAAAAAAACGGAATTGAATGCTCTACTTGATTGAATTTTGATTTAAGGGAAAGAAACCGTGAAGCTGAAATAACTCATTCAGAACACTTTTTAAAGGATTACGTGGTACGATTGAGTCCAATAAGCCCTTGTGGAATAAATACTCAGCCGCCTGGGAACCATCAGGTACTGTCTTATTCAATGTTTGTTCAATTACTCTTTTACCCGCAAATGCAATGTAGGCATTAGGCTCGGCAATAATGATATCTCCCAACATACCAAAACTTGCAGTCACCCCACCGGTTGTAGGAGATGTAAGGATTGATACATAGAATAACTTTTTATTTGATTGATAATTATATGAAGCGGAAGATATTTTAGCCATTTGCATCAAGCTCAAACTTCCTTCTTGCATGCGCGCTCCTCCCGAAGCACAAACTATAATAAGAGGGAGAGCTTTACGAGTCGCATGCTCGATCAAACGGGTAATTTTCTCGCCTACTACGGATCCCATACTGCCCCCCATGAACTGAAAATCCATAACCCCAATAGCTATGGGAATACCATTTAGTTGACCTATGCCTGTTTGAATAGCCTCGGTTAACCCTGTTTTTCTTTGATAAGAATCGATACGATCTTTATAAGGTTCCTCTTCTGAATGAAATTCAATGGGGTCGATAGAAACCATGTCTTCATTCATAGGATCCCAAGTGCCCGGATCAACCGAAAGCTCGATTCTATCTGAACTGCTCATTTTCAAATGATATCCGCATTGTTCACAAACATTTAGTTTTGACTTAAAAAATTTCTTATAATTTAACCCATAACAACTTTCGCATTGAACCCACAAATGTCTGTATTTTTTATTTATATCGAGATCATTATATCTTCTTCTCATATTGAAATCGCTTCTATTTGTGCTAATTTGTATACTGGAACTCTCGTTGTCACTACTATTTACACTTTCATTACAAATGTAACTATACATGTAACTGTCGCTGTAATTGTAACTACCGGCTGAAATGTAATTATCAATACTGATTTCAGAACGAAGATAACTATCAATGCAATGAAAAATGTGATTATTCCAACTATATTGAGTATCATACATATAACGATCGTAGTTGTGATTGTTACTTTGAGAACCATTATTCAGATAACTAAAAAAGGCACTTTCTAGTTCATTCATAAAAGAGCGATCGTTATCAATCTCGAAAAGAAAATTTTCAATATTTAAATATATCGAATAACTGTTACCATTACGATCCCTAACTAAAAAGAGGTCATCAGAGATCAAACTCCGAATGTCCCTGACATCGAAAAAAGTATCCATATTATTAGAACTGGAATTATCACTATCGTCCCAACTATCAATTTTTTTATCCCTATCATATATAACGGGATCTTCACTTCCACTGGTATTTTCAATAGGACCAAGACTATCCATTGATTTACTTAGCCCAGACCTATGTTTTAATTCCTCGTTAAACAACATCGAATGGAACCACCTTTTTTCCATAGAGCTTGCCTGCCCCCCTATTTGAATGTAAATACAATAGATGAATAGTCATTCGATGAATAATCATTTGAATATATCCTCTCGGAATAAGCATATAGATCCAATAGAATAATTAACTAATCACGGATGAGTCTTGAAAAAAAATCTTTTTTTGTGGGAATCTGGATATCACTTCACTATCAATCTATATGATGGAACCCTTTCTTCAATTAGAATAGAAAGAGAGGGTTATCCCGTGCCATGTACAAATTCGAATCAAAAAAATTTGTTCTCTCCTAGGAAGAATTCATTTTTGGAGAACTTTGGAGAATAATAAGTTTCTATTGCAATGCGGAAGGAAAAGGACAATATACGGGACGGGGATAAAGCGTTGTGACCATTGGCTCGATTCGACCATAGTCCGGAATTTAGGGGTATAGAAAATATTCTACTAATCCCATCTCAAGGATCCATAGGATTAATTATGGATCCAACAACTGAAGGATTTTCATTGTTGAGTCTTAGATCTTGTATTTAAGATTTTGTATACCGAAATCCAGTATGTATATATGCCTGGAAAATGAAATAGGAACCTTATTCATTATTCGGCTCAATCCTTTTTTAGTAAAAGATTGGGCCGAGTTTAATTGCAATTTAATTAAAGGAACGAATGGTAATTACTGGATTACAAAGTATCCATTGCTTCAAATTCGAATTTGATTTCCTTCCATACTTCACAAGCAGCTGCTAGCTCAGGGCTCCATTTGCAAGCTTCACGGATAATGTCATTACCTTGACGAGCAAGATCACGTCCCTCATTACGCGCTTGTACACACGCTTCTAGGGCTACTCGATTTGCTACGGCACCCGGTGCATTACCCCAAGGGTGTCCTAAAGTTCCTCCACCGAACTGTAGTACAGAGTCATCTCCAAAGATCTCGGTCAGAGCAGGCATATGCCAAACGTGAATACCACCTGAAGCCACAGGCAGAACACCCGGTAGAGAAACCCAATCTTGGGTGAAATAAATACCACGACTTCGGTCTTTTTCAATATAATCATCACGTAGTAAATCAACAAAGCCCAAGGTTATTTCCCTTTCCCCTTCCAGTTTACCTACTACGGTACCAGAGTGAATATGATCTCCACCAGACATACGTAATGCTTTCGCTAGTACACGGAAGTGGATACCATGATTCTTCTGTCTATCAATAACTGCATGCATTGCGCGGTGGATGTGAAGAAGTAAGCCATTATCTCGGCAATAATGAGCCAAGCTAGTATTTGCAGTGAATCCCCCCGTTAAATAGTCATGCATTACGATAGGAACTCCCAATTCTCTGGCAAATACAGCCCTTTTCATCATCTCTTCACATGTACCTGCAGTAGCATTCAAGTAATGTCCTTTGATTTCACCTGTTTCGGCCTGTGCTTTATAAATTGCTTCGGCACAAAATAAGAAACGGTCTCTCCAACGCATAAAGGGTTGTGAGTTCACGTTTTCATCATCCTTGGTAAAATCAAGTCCACCGCGGAGACATTCATAAACCGCCCTACCATAGTTCTTAGCAGATAACCCCAATTTTGGTTTAATAGTACATCCCAATAGGGGACGACCATACTTATTCAATTTATCTCTTTCAACTTGGATACCGTGAGGTGGGCCTTGGAAAGTTTTAACATAAGCAACAGGAATTCGCAGATCCTCCAGACGTAGAGCGCGAAGCGCTTTGAACCCAAATACATTACCCACGATGGAAGTAAACATGTTAGTAACAGAACCTTCTTCAAAAAGATCTAAAGGATAAGCTACATAACAAATATATTGATTTTCTTCTCC
Organism: Papaver californicum; assembly: GCA_023531435.1. Lineage (NCBI taxonomy): Eukaryota > Viridiplantae > Streptophyta > Magnoliopsida > Ranunculales > Papaveraceae > Papaver > Papaver californicum. The sequence continues at coordinate 54,928 of JAJJMC010010733.1, read as the reverse complement.
AGCAACGGGCTCGATGTCGTAGCATCTTCCTTTGTAACGATCAAGGCTGGTAAGTCCATCGGTCCACACAGTTGTCCATGTACCAGTAGAAGATTCGGCAGCTACCGCGGCCCCTGCTTCCTCAGGTGGAACTCCAGGTTGAGGAGTAACTCGGAATGCTGCCAAGATATCAGTATCCTTGGTTTCATAGTCAGGAGTATAATAAGTCAATTTGTAATCTTTAACACCAGCTTTGAATCCAACACCTGCTTTAGTCTCTGTTTGTGGTGACATAAGTCCCTCCCTACAACGCATGAATTAAGAATTCTCACAACGACAAGGTCTACTCGACATGAATTAGCCGTTAATGAAACCTTTCACAGGAATCTTTCACAAAACTCTCAACAAATATTATCAACTAATCAGAATGGTTGGTTGTTAGACTACGGTATTTGATTCGCCAAATACATCAACATCATTATTGTATACTCTTTCATATGTATGGCGCAACCCAATCCCTGTTTTTCAAGTTTCTAATCCCGTACTTTTTTTAATCTAAATTTAGAAAAAAAAGGAAATTCACTCTTGACAGTGCTATATGTTGTATATGTAAATCCTAGATGTAAAACTATCTGGAATTCGTCCCTGAAAAGGTAGAGAAGAGGCGGAAAACTATATGCTGAAATAAGAAACAATGGCCAATGTGAAAAAAAAAAATGAATCATAAATAGAGTTCAGGTTCGAATTCCATAGAAAATATGGGTGGGATTGTCTATAATGCTAGAGAACTGAAACGCTCCCTCATGGTTTTTATCCATCTACCTTTTTTTTAGGTTGTGAAATTGGAAAATTCACTCATTGAACGAGTAAACAATCGAATTGGAGTCGCTTGAATGGTACCAACGAAATCAAGTGCTAACTCCTATTTATTATTGAATTAACCGATCAACCTGCTTGCTATCGGACATTTTTTCTTCGGTTTACAAAATGCAAAGAATTTCTACATATTTCACTTTATTATCATTATGAAAACAAATCCTACCCCTTCGGGTCTCGGGGTTTCCGCACTTGAAGAAAAAAACCTGGGGCGTGTCGCTCAAATCATTGGTCCGGTGCTAGATGTATCCTTTCCCCCGGGTAAGATGCCTAATATTTATAACGCTTTGGTAGTTAAGGGCCGAAATACTGACGGCGAGCTAATTAATGTTACTTGTGAGGTACAGCAATTATTAGGAAATAATCGAGTGAGAGCTGTAGCTATGAGTGCTACAGATGGTCTGAAGAGAGGAATGGAGGTTATTGACACGGGAGCTGCTCTAAGTGTTCCAGTTGGTGGGGCGACTCTCGGACGAATTTTCAACGTTCTTGGAGAGCCTGTTGATAATTTAGGTCCTGTAGATACTCGCACAACATCTCCTATTCATAGATCTGCGCCTGCCTTTATACAATTAGATACAAAATTATCTATTTTTGAAACAGGGATCAAAGTAGTTGATCTTTTAGCTCCTTATCGACGTGGGGGTAAAATAGGACTATTCGGGGGGGCTGGAGTGGGTAAAACAGTCCTTATCATGGAATTGATCAACAACATTGCCAAAGCTCATGGAGGCGTATCCGTATTTGGCGGAGTGGGCGAGCGTACTCGTGAGGGGAATGATCTTTACATGGAAATGAAAGAGTCTGGAGTAATTAATGAACAAAATCTTGCAGAATCAAAAGTAGCTCTAGTCTATGGTCAGATGAATGAACCGCCGGGAGCTCGTATGAGAGTTGGTTTGACTGCCCTAACCATGGCAGAATATTTCCGGGATGTTAATGAACAAGATGTCCTTCTATTTATCGACAATATTTTCCGATTTGTCCAAGCAGGATCCGAAGTATCTGCTTTATTAGGCAGAATGCCTTCTGCTGTGGGTTATCAACCTACCCTTAGTACAGAAATGGGTACTTTGCAAGAAAGAATTACTTCTACCAAAGAGGGGTCTATAACTTCTATTCAAGCAGTTTATGTACCTGCGGACGATTTGACCGACCCTGCCCCTGCCACGACATTTGCACATTTAGATGCTACTACCGTACTATCAAGAGGACTAGCTTCAAAAGGTATCTATCCAGCAGTAGATCCTCTTGATAGTACGTCAACTATGCTCCAACCTCGCATCGTTGGTGAAGAACATTATGAAATTGCGCAAAGAGTTAAGCAAACTTCACAACGTTACAAAGAACTTCAGGATATTATAGCTATCCTTGGGTTGGACGAATTATCTGAAGAGGATCGTTTAACCGTAGCAAGAGCACGAAAAATTGAGCGTTTCTTATCACAACCCTTCTTCGTAGCAGAAGTATTTACGGGCTCTCCAGGGAAATATGTTGGTCTAGCAGAAACCATTAGGGGGTTTCAACTGATCCTTTCCGGAGAATTAGATGGTCTTCCTGAACAGGCCTTTTATTTGGTAGGTAACATCGATGAAGCTACCGCGAAGGCTGTGAACTTAGAAGTGGAGAGCAAATTGAATAAATGACCTTAAATCTTTGTGTACTAACCCCGAATCAAATTGTTTGGGATTCAGAAGTGAAAGAAATAGTTTTATCTACTAATAGTGGCCAAATCGGTGTATTACCAAACCACGCCCCTATTGCCACAGCTGTAGATATAGGTATTTTGAGACTACGCCTTAATGACCAATGGTTAAAAATAGCTCTGATGGGTGGTTTTGCTAGAGTAGGCAATAATGAGATTACCATTTTAGTAAATGATGCGGAGAAGGGTAGTGACATTGATCCACAAGAAGCTCAGCAAGCTCTTGAAATAGCTGAGGCTAACTTAAGTCGGGCTGAGGGCAAGAGACAAACTATTGAAGCGAATTTAGCCGTCAGACGAGCTAGGACGCGAGTAGAGGCTATCAATTCAATTTCATAACTAATTGGTGCGCCCCAATAAAAAAGTGAATTCCGTTTATACACCATATTTTGGTTCTGCGGATTGAGTCGAATCAACTGTAATGGCATTTCTCTAAAATAAAAGGGAGGGTGGGTAGAAAAACTTATTAGATACTAATTACTCCGGTATCTAATAAGTTCTACCTACTATTGGATTTGAACCAATGACTCCCGCCGTATGAAAGCAATACTCTAACCACTGGGTTAAGTAGGTCATTTATCATCACAAAGAGAAAGAAAGGGGCTTGTCATATCGATGAATTATAGATGCAATCTTATTTCGAAGCAATACCAATTCTTGGCAGGAAACAGATCAGAAGCTATCATGTTGGATCATAGAAGATTCATCTTGACAAGAAATTATTTCCATGATAAACTATCTATCACAAGGGCTATAGCTCAGTTGGTAGAGCAACTCGTTTACACGCGCGCCAATGTTTTTCAGGGGAGTCCATCATGCAATCAAAAAAATTGATCTTATTGATAAATCGGTGTCTTACTCTATATATTCGAGGGAACAATAGCCTGACAAATAGTTGGTTCGGTCCGCTTTGGGTGCCAATTTAGGCTCCAAATAGAACCCATCATTGATTCGATAATTGATAAGGTGAATACACAGCCCATTCAATGCTAGGCATAATGAGTATAAGGACCTCAAAAAAATATCTTTTCGTAATATGAACTTTAAGGTGTATGAAGTTTCATATTTGACTCTTTGAGCAGAGCGATAGAGACTCCATTTAACTTAGGTTGATCTAGGCCAGAGGCAGACCTACGTCAAGGTAACTCTTCTTTGAAACACTTTGGTATTGCTCCTGGATCATAATCTAAATAATGAATCAGAGCACGTGGAGCCATCTCGTTATCTTTCTGTTAAGAAAAAGTATGGCGGACTATCTGATATTTATATCAGTTGATGAAAGAGCCCAATGCAAAAAAAAATGCATGTTGGGTCTTTGGAACAGTTCGAATCATTTCGATAATAAAAAGTTTGATCTGTTTTACCGAGAAGGTCTACGGTTCGAGTCCGTATAGCCCTAAAAATTTTTATAGTTTTCATTTCCTCATTCTTGTTTGTTGGTTGTAGTCGGACAGTCGTTTGGCCCATCGAAATAGAATAATTATCACATGCTCCGAGCGATCCCCGCGGGTGAGCATGAAAGGGACAAAATTCATTTCAGTGGGCCCAATCAGTCTTTGTTTGATCTCGGATAAAAAAACTGTCCTTTCTTCTTTGTGGATAAATTACACACAAATTTTTCCTGTTTTCCTATCCAGGATCAAAGGGTTTGGGATATTCCTTTTCTTTTTGTACAAAATCTCTTTTTCTAGATCTCAATATACCCCAATCCAATTGCTCACCAGTCCAATTCTACCTATGCTTACTTTATGCAAGAAGATTGAGGGTCTGTTTGCACTTGGACGAGTTAAGAAGCCCCCAACTCATCGTTTTTTCGGGAGCAGAACCCAATTCGTTGTTTCAGAGATAATGACTGGTTCCTAACTCTATTAGTGTTTGTACCCCTATCGATTTCCATGAGTTGTTTGGGGATTTGGTCTGTCGAATCATTTGAGTTGATAAAGCGCGATTCGATTAGAAGAAGTTTCTTCTGTAAATTATTTAGGATTCGGCTGACTTTCCCGTTGTGATATACTTCGTTGTATAGGGTTCGTTCAACATAATTTTTTTTTTGCATGAAGGCTAACCCAGCGGTTGGTCTTACTTTTGAAAACTCATTTTAATTACATTAATAAGTATTCTCGCCTTTTCGGACCCATTTCAAGTACTAAAGATCGATATTCTAGATTCTTCTTTTAAGACTTCGAGTTCTAATTAAATAACCCACTTCTTTTTGGGGGGGATGGGTTGCAGGTCGAGGTAGTACAGACTCAAAAAATGTAAATTGGGGATAGAACCCTAGGGTTGTTAGATGTAAGGGTTTCTCTCAATTCAATGCATTGAATAAAATCCATTAAGTCTAGAACAAGGATAAAAAATAGAATAGGGCGATGCATTCAGTTTCCGTATCTAATCAATAGAAACAACAATCCTCTAACTGGATTGGATCTTAATGAAAAGAATAAACCAATACCCTTCGGTTTTATTATATGAATATTCAAAAAGGATATAACATACATATAGAATTGTTCATTTTCTTAATAGTATCTTAATTTAATCTTAATCAAAATTCTATATAAATTAGAACTAAAAAAAGATGTAATGTAATTCTTTTTTCTCTTTTTTTTATAGAAAATTTGAGACAAGATAAAAACGATAAGTTTGTAATAAGAGCATAATATGTCTCTAGCATATCGAAATAAGTGAAAATCGGATTCCACTCGATGAATCTTGAAACAAGAATGACCCACAGCAAAAAAACTGGGGAGTTCAATCAAAATTCATTGGTATTTCGACTAAAAAGTTATAGCTTAATTCAAATTCCAGATCGAATCGAAGAATACGGTATATATTTTTCCACATTCATAGGAGTGCATCTATGTTTCTGCTTTACGAATATGACATTTTCTGGGCATTTCTAATAATATCAAGTCTGATTCCTATTTTGGCTTTTTTCATTTCCGGAGTTTTAGCCCCGACTAGGGAAGGACCGGAGAAACTTTCTAGTTATGAATCGGGCATAGAACCAATGGGCGACGCTTGGTTACAATTCCGAATTCGTTATTATATGTTTGCTCTGGTTTTTGTTGTTTTTGATGTTGAAACGGTTTTTCTTTACCCATGGGCGATGAGTTTCGATGTATTGGGTGTATCCGTTTTTATAGAAGCTTTAATTTTCGTGCTTATCCTAATTGTTGGTTTAGTTTATGCATGGCGAAAAGGAGCGTTGGAATGGTCTTAGCTCCTGAATATTCAGACAATAAAAAGAAAAAAGAAGAAAAAAATGACATTGAGACAGTTATGAATTCCATTGAGTTTCCGGTACTTGATCAAACAACCCAAAATTCAGTTATTTCAACTACATCAAATGATCTTTCAAATTGGTCAAGACTCTCCAGTTTATGGCCGCTTCTGTATGGTACCAGTTGTTGCTTTATTGAATTTGCTTCATTAATAGGCTCGCGCTTCGACTTTGATCGTTATGGCTTGGTACCAAGATCGAGTCCTAGGCAAGCGGACTTAATTTTAACAGCCGGCACAGTAACAATGAAAATGGCTCCCTCTTTAGTAAGATTATATGAGCAAATGCCTGAACCAAAATATGTCATTGCTATGGGAGCCTGCACTATTACAGGAGGGATGTTCAGTACTGATTCTTATAGTACTGTTCGAGGAGTTGATAAGCTAATTCCTGTGGATGTTTATTTGCCGGGTTGCCCGCCTAAACCGGAGGCAGTTATCGATGCTATAACAAAACTTCGTAAGAAGGTATCTCGAGAAATCTACGAGGATAGATTTGGGTCTCAACAGAATAATCGATGTTTTACTACCACTCACAAGTTTTATGTTGGACGCAGCACGCATACTGGAAATTATGATCAAGGATTAGTCTATCAATCGCGATCCACTTCAGAGATACCTTATGAAACATTTTTCAAATACAAAAGTTCAGTATCTTCCCACGAATTAGTGAATTAGGGAGGCTGCTTTTCTTTTGTGCAGAAGAATAGCAAATGCCCTTCACTTCAATTTTCAAAAATTTCGTCGTAAACGTGAACTACTTATACAAATGAAAATCCGGGAGAGATTAAAAAAATGCAGGGTCGTTTGTCTGCTTGGCTAGTCAAGCATGGGTTAGTTCATAGATCTTTAGGCTTCGATTACCAAGGAGTCGAAACTTTACAAATAAAGCCCGAGGATTGGCATTCCATTGCTGTCATTTCATATGTATATGGTTACAATTATCTACGCTCTCAGTGTGCCTATGATGTAGCACCGGGCGGACTCTTAGCTAGTGTGTATCATCTTACGAGAATAGAGTATGGTGTGGATCAGCCAGAGGAGGTATGCATTAAAGTATTTGCCCCAAGGATAAATCCCAGAATTCCGTCTGTTTTTTGGATTTGGAAAAGTGCGGATTTCCAAGAACGGGAATCTTATGATATGTTGGGAATCTCTTATGATAATCATCCACGCCTGAAACGTATTTTGATGCCTGAAAGTTGGATAGGATGGCCCTTACGTAAGGATTATATTGCTCCAAAATTCTATGAAATACAAGATGCTCATTGAATGATACGAACCTAATTTTCTTTTTACGCCGCGAGATATTCAAGGAATTTTTTTACAGTCTCTTCTAGAGCAAACAGAGTAATCGAACTCTTTTTCCTATATATGGATATATGGATGCGCAAAAAAATGGGTCCTCATTGAGATTCCCAAATTTGGAAGATATTCTATTTCTTTTTTTATACAGACTTTAAGAAAAAGGGTAGGATTTTCTCTCTCTAGACATTCGGACGATAGCATGTATGTATGCTGATTCGTATCGAATTTGTATGAGTATCTATTATTAACCTGTGGGTTAATAATGGATGCTCAATGTCAGGAACTTAACAGTAGATACTCAATGTCAGGAACCAGATTTGAACTGGTGACACGAGGATTTTCAGTCCTCTGCTCTACCAACTGAGCTATCCCAACCCTTCTTGAGGCACCATCCCCATCCTACTAGAGGGCTTGGGTATATGTCAATTCAAGAGAATCAAAAAGCATTACAAAATCTTACCCAGGCCCTGGAATTTCCGGAATTTTCAAAAAAGAAAACTTTTGAAGTTGAAAATAATGCTGTGAACTGTGAATGATTCAAACGGGGATTCCTTGATCATAGATTTTCTTTTGTACATATATACCACAAGACTTGTGATACGAGAGAGGCTTTTCTGCTCCGATCCTTTTGTGAAATAGTACAGTGAATGATAAATATAGCTAATTTTCGGGCGCTGCCGAAAAGAAAAAAGAGTAGAAGTATAAATAAACAGTTAGGGAGTAAAACGGGCCTTTTTGTGGGGATAGAGGGACTTGAACCCTCACGATTTATAAAGTCGACGGATTTTCCTCTTACTATAAATTTCATTGTTGTCTGTATTGATATTGACATGTAGAACGGGACTCTATCTTTATTCTCGTCCGATTAATCAGTTCGTCAAAAGATATATCAGACTATGGAGTGAGTGGTTTGATCACTGAATATTCGATTCTTCCTTCAACTTGGAATAGATTCACAAAAATGATTCCTTTTTTTTTATGTAAAAAAAATTTTAGGGCGGCATTCATAGAATCTTTGATATTTCAGTACGTATACGTACGTCTCGTATATAGGTTTATCCCCCATTCTTTATGGAGTTTAAATTCAAATTGAATAGAAGGATTCCTCTACCAACGCAGTCAACTCCATTCATTAGAACAGCTTCCATTGAGTCTCTGCACCTATCCTTTTTTTATTCTCGCTTTCAGAAACCCCTTAATTTATTTTCTGAAAACAGGATTTGGCTCAGGATTGCCCATTTTTAATTCCAGGGTTTCTCTGAATTTGAAAGTTATCACTTAGTAGGTTTCCATACCAAGGCTCAATCCAATCAAGTCCGTAGCGTCTACCGATTTCGCCATATCCCCTTTTTAGTTTGAGCCGAAGATCTGGCCGGGATGCCATCCCTTTCTTTTTTTCGTTCATGCTGGAACCGTTAACCGTTGAATTCATTAGATACAGCTTATCTATCTAAAAGGTTTCTCTCTTTACTCCTCTTTGATTTCTTTTTTATCTACCCCTTTTTCTCTATTGAAGGACCTACATTTGGTTTAATCAGAAATGATTCTATCATTGATGTATCCGCAATTCAATATGGATGGATATATATCACATATATATTCCTCTCTTCCTCTCACTTTTCCCGCCCGATTTTAAATACTTGAACGTTCGATTCTTTTTTTAGAATGCCATATTTTTCTTAATTTCTAATAATTTAGAATTAAGATATTGATAATCATATTCATATAAATTATAAATATAAAAGAGAATTATGGAAAAGAAAAAATGTAGAATTTCTTCCCATTGAAAATTTTGATATCATATATCACTCTATTTATCGTTATATTAATTCTTATGTTATATTATATTGTTATAGAATACCATTCTATTCAGTATTCATTTTTTCTCTATTCATATTCATTATCGATTTTGAATAGCTAAGAGCTAAGTAGTTGACTGAATTCCTATGCACAACACAATTTCTGTTATGTGAGCCCGCTTAGCTCAGAGGTTAGAGCATCGCATTTGTAATGCGATGGTCATCGGTTCGATTCCGATAGCCGGCTTTTCTCTCTTTGTTCCATTTTATACTTTATTACATGATTAATAATGTCTGGTTGAACTCAAGGTATATTGAAAATACTTTTTTCCTTTTCTCAAAAATAGTGGATCTATTATGTCGTAAGAACTTCCAACTATGAATAAAAAACGGATTCGAGCGGTTGGTTAGATCTCTACAGAACAAATTAGGACAAAGTCTCCTTACCTTGCTATATATACAAAAGAGTCTGAATATTGATACAATTCATCTCATTCTTCTTTGTAGTACAGTACTTAACTTCAGTATATTTTTTTCGTTTATCGTTTAGTTCAGTCTTAATTTAGGTTTATTCTGTAAATAAAAAAGGAGTTTTTATGTCTCGTTACCGAGGGCCTCGTTTCAAAAAAATACGCCGTCTGGGGGCTTTACCGGGACTAACTAGTAAACGGCCTAAAGCCGGAAATGATCTTAGAAATCAATCGCGTTCTGGGAAAAAGTCTCAATATCGTATTCGTCTAGAAGAAAAACAAAAATTGCGGTTTCATTATGGTCTGACAGAGCGACAATTACTTAAATATGTTCGTATCGCCGGAAAAGCCAAAGGGTCAACTGGTCAGGTTTTACTACAATTACTTGAAATGCGTTTGGATAACATACTTTTTCGATTGGGTATGGCTTCGACCATTCCTGGAGCTCGGCAATTAGTTAACCATAGACATATTTTAGTTAATGGCCATATAGTAGATATACCAAGTTATCGCTGCAAACCCCGAGATATTATTACGACGAGGGATGAACAAAAATCCAAAGCTCTGATTCAAAATTATCTTGATTCATCCTCCCATGAAGAATTGCCAAAACATTTGACTCTTCACTCATCCCAATATAAAGGGTTAGTCAATCAAATAATAGATAGTAAGTGGGTCGGCTTGAAAATAAACGAGTTGCTAGTCGTAGAATATTATTCCCGTCAGACTTGAACCTAACTCAAATAGCAAGGCAAGGATTCGGAGAATTTTTCCCCCTTTTCGCCGAAGTAAATTGACCGAAGCTAAGGGGTTTGATCCGGATATTTTTCCCATTCATGTATCATAAATGGATCCGCGGGGATTTTTTTATGTCTTGGCGACCCTTTAATCAGTATTTTTCGTACCACCCCAATTAGGAATATAGAATTCATTTCAAAGAAAGGTCTACCTCGTGGAATAATCCTATTCCTTGTTATTTGATCCATTGTGGTCAATAACGCTCTTGAATTAGGCAAAGATAAGGAAAGAGAGGGATTCGAACCCTCGGTAAACAAAAGCCTACATAGCAGTTCCAATGCTACGCCTTCAACCACTCGGCCATCTCTCCTACAAAATTTTATGATTATGACCCAGAAATCGGGTGAATAGCGAGCCATTCATATTTATTTTTGCAATATAGGTACGACTAACCGATTATAACAATTCGAAATATGAAAATGGATGGGATTTTGGTCATAGAATTATTATTCTATTCTTTTTCCTTCTTTGAATCATAATCTGTAGGAAATATTAATTGAATGTTTAGAACGAGTCTTTTTTTATGTTATTTCGTCCTGTACAATTCCTTTGTTTGTGGGATTCTTTTCCCATGCGAGGTAATGAGAAGAATTATAGAATGGATTGCGAACTATGCCTAGATCACGGATAAATGGAAATTTTATTGATAAGACCTCTTCAATTGTGGCCAATATCTTATTACGCATAATTCCGACAACTTCCGGAGAAAAAGAGGCATTTACCTATTATAGAGATGGTGTGATTTGATTCTATTTAGTGTTCTCCGTCTTACGAGTAAAGGCACGCAGGGTTGGATTCGGTATAAAACGAAAGGCGTTTATTGAAATAAATCTGCAAAAAATCTACGCTTCTTGAAGGTGAAGTTTGGAAATAGAACAATTCCTTCTATTGTGTATCCCCGATTGATGCAGCCTCAGATACTTCAATTTTCTAATCTAGTATTGAACGAAAGGTTACACCTATAGGTTCTTCTGTATTAGAGGTCCATCCTACTCCATCAGTACCAATAGGCGGCATAGGGGAAGAAGCACTACACCTAGGAATCAACAAAAAAAACTTTGTTATAAATTATCCCTTTCCTTATCGGGATCGGAACTAACAAGAATGGTTGGGACAACAAACATCCATCTCGTTTGTACTTTGGATACCTATATAACCATCAAAGACTGTTGAAGTGACTAATTCCTGGAAATAGGGGGCGTTGAGGACAAAGAAATTGTTGGAGTAACCTTTTCTATCTAGCAACAACACGATTAGTGTTAAGAAAAGACCTCTTGCAGGAAGGCTGGCTAGAGATTTCTTGTAAAAACACTAGTCCCTGTCAGTTCATAATGAGAATATTTCAATATTCTTTTGGTTCCATGGATTATTATCATTCATTATGCACAGAAGGGAGGAGCCGTATGAGATGAAAATCTCACGTACGGTTCTGAAACGGGGATTCTTTGAATAGAATGAACGACCGTAACGGATGTCAGCTCAATCCGAAGGAAATTATGCGGAAGCTTTACAGAATTATTATGAAGCTATGAGACTAGAAATTGATCCCTATGATCGAAGTTATATACTGTATAACATAGGCCTTATCCACACAAGTAACGGAGAACATACAAAAGCTTTGGAATATTATTTCCGGGCACTAGAACGAAATCCATTCTTACCACAAGCTTTTAATAATATGGCCGTGATCTGTCATTACGTGCGACTATCTCCACTATAGAAAGAGGGAAAGAAAGATAAAATACGCTAGTAAATACTAGAGGATAGGCTTTCTACATATGTATCGTACAAAGCAACGATTTTTATTAGCTGTAGCAAAGAAAGATACTTCATAAAAGCCAAAAAATGAAGAAATGAATATGCCTATAATACTATATTCTATGGATAGATAAAAGATCTAATTGATAGGGGAAGCGCCGTAAAGATCAATTAGTGAGATTTTGGGTCGATACAATAAGAAAAAACTGCTTACTTATGTCATGATATGAGATATAAGTTAGGAATCAACTTATGTAATAGGGTTGATCCACTAAGGTATTGAGCAGCGGTGTAGCATCAGATCCCAAAGATAGTAAGTCCTTTCTTTCTTAGAGAGGAAAGTCTTTTTCAAAGATTCTATATGAAAATGAAACGGAGATAGTTACCTTTCAGAAAAAGATAACTATAGTGGGGTTCATTTTTCTGAAGGTAGGAGAAAAGATAAAACTTATTTTGAATCAAAATGAAAGTTTAAAACTTATGTAAATGTAATTAACCCCTTCTGGTTAACCCGAGAAACAAAAATGGGATAGATTTATGAAAAATCTTATTTAGTTAGATAGGGTCGATTAAGATAAGATGGGACACCAAAATAATTTATTGCTGAGCCGTATGAGGTAGGAAACTCTCAAGTACGGTTCTAAGGGAAGGAATCGACCCACCTATTCCGACCGAGGAGAACAGGCCATTCGGCAGGGAGATTCTGAAATTGCGGAAGCTTGGTCCGATCAAGCTGCGGAGTATTGGAAACAAGCTATAGCGCTTACTCCAGGTAATTATATTGAAGCGCATAATTGGTTGAAGATCACGCGGCGGTTTGAATAAGAACACTCTTTTTATCCGTCAGTAAAAAAAATGGATCTTTCCTCTGGGAAGAGCTAATCAAGGAATTTCATTGTATCCCTTCTAAGATTGTTCTGTTCTATTTCGTTTAGTACCTCGTAGGCATAAACGATACCCGACTACAGTACATCATACATCCCTTTTTGCTATTCAAACTAAAAAAGCCTTTGAATGTGGATACTGGGGTCTTGGTCTTATTCATGACTGCCCCAATGAAGTGATTTGGAATCGAGCAATAGTCATACGTTCTATGTAAGATACGAAGCAGCTCCATCTAAGCACCTGTAATTTACATATGAATCCAAAAAAGAGTTTTTGTGTCAAGTCAAAGCCGGGAAAGGATTTTCAAATATTATAAAGGTCCGTTGAGCGCCTCATGGCTATGTCATAATAGATCCGAACACTTGCCCCGGATCGACTTCCAGATCATAATTGCTCTAGTAAATAACTAAACAAAATAAATAGCTGGGAGATAGGAAGGAAAGGAACTAATTATAAATAGATTTCAGAAGTTCACTAATTACTTGACTGTTGGCAGGTCTCTTTGTATGTGTTGTCCGGAAAGAGGAGGACTCAATGATTATTCGTTCGCCGGAACCAGAAGTTAAAATTTTGGTGGATAGGGATCCCGTAAAAACTTCTTTCGAGGAATGGGCCAGACCAGGTCATTTCTCAAGAACAATAGCTAAAGGCCCTGATACTACCACTTGGATCTGGAACCTACATGCCGATGCTCACGATTTCGATAGCCATACCAGTGATTTGGAGGAGATCTCCCGAAAAGTATTTAGTGCCCATTTCGGTCAACTCTCCATCATATTTCTTTGGCTGAGTGGCATGTATTTCCACGGTGCCCGTTTTTCCAATTATGAAGCATGGCTAAGCGATCCTACTCACATTAGACCCAGCGCTCAGGTGGTTTGGCCAATCGTGGGCCAAGAAATATTGAATGGTGATGTGGGTGGGGGTTTCCGAGGAATACAAATAACCTCTGGGTTTTTTCAGATTTGGAGAGCGTCCGGAATAACTAGTGAATTACAACTCTATTGTACTGCAATTGGTGCATTGGTCTTTGCGGCGTTAATGCTTTTTGCTGGTTGGTTCCATTATCACAAAGCTGCTCCAAAGTTGGCTTGGTTCCAAGATGTAGAATCCATGTTGAATCACCATTTAGCGGGGTTACTAGGACTTGGATCTCTTTCTTGGGCGGGACACCAAATACATGTCTCGTTACCAATTAACCAATTTCTAGACGCTGGAGTAGATCCTAAGGAGATCCCACTTCCCCATGAATTTATCTTGAACCGGGATCTTTTGGCTCAACTTTATCCAAGTTTTGCCGAGGGAGCAACCCCGTTTTTCACCTTGAATTGGTCAAAATATGCCGAATTTCTTACTTTTCGTGGAGGATTAGATCCAGTAACAGGGGGTCTATGGCTGACCGATATTGCACATCATCATTTAGCTATTGCAATTCTTTTCCTGATAGCCGGTCACATGTATAGGACTAACTGGGGGATTGGTCATGGCCTGAAAGATATTTTAGAGGCTCATAAAGGTCCATTTACAGGCCAGGGCCATAAAGGGCTCTATGAAATCCTAACAACGTCATGGCATGCTCAATTATCTCTAAATTTAGCTATGTTAGGCTCTTTAACCATTGTTGTAGCTCACCATATGTATGCCATGCCCCCTTATCCATATCTAGCTACTGACTACGGTACAGTACTTTCGTTGTTCACACATCACATGTGGATCGGTGGATTTCTCATAGTTGGTGCTGCTGCACATGCAGCCATTTTTATGGTAAGAGATTATGATCCAACTACTCGATACAACGATCTATTAGATCGTGTCCTTAGGCACCGCGATGCAATCATATCGCATCTCAACTGGGCATGTATATTTCTAGGCTTTCACAGTTTTGGTTTGTATATTCATAATGATACCATGAGCGCTTTAGGGCGTCCACAAGATATGTTTTCAGATACCGCTATTCAATTACAACCCGTCTTTGCTCAATGGGTACAAAACACTCACGCTTTAGCACCTGGTGCAACAGCTCCTGGTGCAACAACAAGCACCAGCTTGACTTGGGGGGGTAGTGGTTTAG